>PVLC010013260.1:0-42140 GCA_004027655.1 Graphiurus murinus | reverse complement strand
TTTTTTTTTTGCGGTACTGGGGATTGAACTCAGGGGCATTCTACCTCCGAGCTATACCTCCAGCCCTATTTTTTATTCTTTATTTTGAAACCGAGTCTCACTAAGTTGCGGAGTGCCTCACTAGGTAGCTGAGGTTGGCCGCGAACCCGGATCCTCTGGTCTCAGCCTCCCGAATGCTGGGATTACAAGCGTGCGCCACCACGCCCGGCTCTGGATGATATTCTTTTGGCCTATAGTAATACCAATATTCTTAATCAGTGCTTACAGTCATTAATAGAAAATCTCCACCAATATGGTCTCATAATCGCTCCAGAGAAAATCCAAAAAGACCCGCCAATTAATTTTCTGGGAAGGATTATAAAATCTCCCACTGTTACTAATCAGAAGGTTCAAATCAGGCATGACCAACTTAAAACCCTAAATGATTTTCAAAAGTTATTAGGAGATATTAACTGGATTAGACCAATCTTAAAAATATTCACTCATCAATTAAAACCTCTCTTTGATATTTTAAAAGGGGATTCTAGTCCTTCTTCTCCTCATCAGTTAACAAATGAAGCTGCTCAAGCACTAAAAGAGGTAGAGAAAGCTATTAATGACCATTGGGTTGCTAGAATAGATTATAATTTAGAGTGGGATTTAATTGTTTTAAAAACTGCTTACACTCCTACAGGATGCATTTGGCAGAAGGGACCATTAGAGTGGATTTATTTACCTTCCACTCCAAAAAGAATTAATATCTCTTACCCCACTTTAATCACTATGATAATACAAAAAGGCAGAGCTAGAAGCAAAGAATTATTTGGTAGTGATCCTCATAATATAATTATTCCTTATAATAAACAGCAGTTAGAATTTCTGCTTTATAATTCTGATGAGTGGGCTATTTCTTTGCAAAATTTTACTGGACAAATTAATTTTAATTTACCTAGTAGTCCACTCCTACATTTTTTCTCTCAGCATGAATTCATATTTCCTAAAAATATCAAGGAAAAGCCTTTATTAAATGCTGTGACTTTATTTACAGACGGCTCCTCTAACGGCCAAGCAAGTGTAGCTAGAGGCTCAGACCGACCTATTGTTCTCTGAACTAAAGAAACTTCTGCCCAAAGAACAGAACTGGTGGCAGTCATATATGCCTTTTCCATTACCCCCGAGCCTTGCAATCTCTTTACAGATTCTAAGTATATAACAACATTATTTCCAGCTATTGAAACTTCATCTATATCTAACTCATCCAATATAGCAGTACTTTTAAAAAGATTACAGCAGCTAATTAGGAATAGAATTCATCCTTACTTTATTGGGCATATAAGGGGACACAGTAATCTCTCTGGTCCACTTGCTGCAGGAAATGCCTTAGCAGATAAAGCTACTAGAATTGTAGCCACAATATTAGATGCTAAAGAAAGTCATGAAATACATCATCACAATGCTAAAACATTGCAAATGCTTTATTCCTTAACTAGGGAAGAGGCTAGACAAATAGTGCAGGATTGCCCCAAGTGTATAATTCATATTCCCTCATTGGCTATGGGAGTTAATCCTAGAGGACTTAAAGGAAACGTCCTCTGGCAGGTAGACGTAACGCATATTCCTTCTTTTGGACGATTATGTTTCATACATGTGACAGTGGACCTTTTCTCGCATATTATTTATGCTTCTGCAAGAGTGGGGGAAGATTATAAAGATGTCATGCAACATTTGTTTGCTTCTTTCGCATATATGGGAATCCCCCACCAAATTAAAACAGACAATGCTCCCACTTATGCTTCTACTAGCTTTAAAATTCTTTGTAACACTTTAGGAATTAAACATTCCACTGGAATTCCTTATAATCCCCAAGGGCAAGCTATAGTGGAGAGAGCCCATCAAACATTAAAAATTCAAATAGGCAATGATAGCGTTGCTAAGTTGTCAGGTGCTAAATGTCTCAGCTAATCAAGCTTATTGGGCTTACTTTCCTGATCCTCCCCTGTTAAAGGTCTCAGATTAGGCCACAAAAGACCTTAAGATATTAACCAACAATCCTAAATTAATGGGAGGATCTTCTGATTCTTTTCTACCTATGAAAAGTAATAATCTAAAAAGTTTTAAAGCTTTCAGTGACCACACCCCTCTGTGCTTTACTACATTGGAAAGCTTATCTGGATGTTTAAGAATATCTTATAAATCTTTTTATACTGACTCCCCTACTACCACTAAAGGTGTAAGGGCTTTGTGGGAGTTACAGCTTGCCTTCCCTGGCCCTATTTATGAACGTAATAATTCTGTTAAAAAATCACCTCCTATAGATAGCACTCCATGCAAACAATTTTTAAATAATAGAGATTTGTACTGGAATAATATGGGACCTAAACATCTGCCTCAATGAGGCAGACTGTTTGACTGTGTTTTTCCAAAATATGCTAATATTTATTCTCCTTATAATGCTACTACTGTCATTTATGATTGGTCTGTTTCTTCTCCAAAACATGACTATAAACAGTATATAATTAATAATAAGCACAAATTCAATATTACTAATATTCATTTTACTTCTGAAGATACTGTGCATAGATGGTTTACTCCTGGTTGGGTTACTCCTGTATTTTATGCTGAATCTAACTCTCATGTAACTGGGATTCAGCCTAGTCTCTTTAGATTAATAGCTGCTACACAGCCTGCATTTTTAGCTGGACCTTATTCTAAGCCAGCCTTGCTGCCTTTACGTTCTTGTGTGGCTGCCCCACATGCATTGCTGTTAGGAAAGCCAGGATCTATAAATATTGTACAACAAAATGGAGCATATTTAGTTCAATGTATGCAATGTTTATTAAATAATTGTCTTAACAATACTATGCCAAAAGACTATGTAACCCTAATAATTGTTCATCAACCTCAATTTGTTATGCTGCCTGTAAACTTAACTGATCCTTGGTATGATGACACTGGAGTACAGCTTTTTAAACAAGTTACTGATCTTATTCGTCCAAAAAGATTCATGGCTTCTCTAATCTTAGAAATCTCTATATTAATTTCTATCCTAACATCTCTTGCGGTCTCAACTATGGCATTAATAACAAATATTAACACTGCTCAACATGTTAATTCATTGGCTCATAATATTACTTTGGCTCTAACAGAACAGGACCTTATAGATAGAAAATTAGAAACTTGTGTCTCAGCCTTAGAAGAGGCAGTGCTATATTTAGGAAATGAGGTAGCTAACATTAAAACCAGATTATCTGCTAGATGTCATACAAAATGTAAGTACATCTGTGTTTTGCCTTTGCTTTACAACAGTTCTCAGCACTCCTGGCCACAGATACAAAACCATTTATTAGGAATATGGAATAATACTGATATAGCTCCAAATTTACAGGCATTGCAGGATCAAATTAAATATATTAGCCGAGATTATTTAGATGTTAGCTCTACTGCTGAAATAGCCTCTAATTTTTTTACCCAACTTTCTAAACAATTGGACATACATTCATACATGGTGAGTAAGCATACTCTCACTCGCTCTCGACCTCGTCTCGATCCCCACCTAACGGGGACCCCCCAGGCTCTACCGCTTCTTTGAGGCTGGCCCCCGGCAATAATGTATATGCAATATATTTTCCATTTATTTGTCTATGAATATGCATGCTTTGGGCATTTATCTAATGAACTCTTGAACTTTTGCTTATTGATTACCTAGGAATTTCTATATAATATATTAATGCTATTTTTTCTGTAACATGAAACTTTTTCAAAGTTTTTTTTTCTTGACTATGAGGTGATAATTTTTTTTTTTTAAGTTTTTTTTTTTTTTTTTTTCTAAATGTCCTTATAGTTTATTTGGTGTTGATAATTTTATGGTTTCTAGGTTTTTCATAATAATTAGAAAAGTCTTACTGCAAGACCATAAAATTAGCTGGACATGGTGGTGCATGCCTGTTATTCCAATATATGTGAGGCTGAGACAGGAGAATTGCAGGTTAGTAACTTAGCAAGGAGCTCAGCAACTTTGTGAGACACTATTTCTTTCTTTCTTTCTTTCTTTTTTTTTTTTTTTTGCAGTACTGGGGATGGAACCCAGGGGCATTCTATCTCTGAGCTATACCTCCAGTCCTATTTTTTATCCTTTATTTTGAAGCAGGGTCTCACTAAGTTCCAGGGGGCCTCGCTAAGTAGCTGAGGCTGGTCGCAAACCCGGATCCTCTTGTCTCAGCCTCCCAAGTACTGGGATTACAAGTATGCGCCACCATGCCCCTTGTGAGACCCTATTTCAAATAAAAAAAATAAGGCTGGGGGTGTAGCTCAGAGGTAGAATGCTCCTGGTCTCTGGGTTCAATCTCTAGTAACACACACAATGACCATGAAGTTATTCACTCATATTTTCTTTGAGCATGTGTGTTTTTATTTGATTTAGAGATTATATGTCATGAGATATGCATCTAAATTCACTAAATCAGTTGGCACAAAATCACTTATTTACAAGCCTATCTTAATTCCACTAATTTGAGATATTGCTTTTATTATACATAATATTTCTGTATGCATTTGGGTTATTCTCAGTTGTTGTTTTTGCCACTGTTGTCCTTAGGTTTATATATAAATCCATGCATCTGAAACCATAATGTTTTAATTATTATTGTGATTTACTTTTCACAGTGGTTCTGAATATTCTTGCTTATTTATATTCTCCATAAGTACTTTAGAATTTGCCTAACAATTTTAAAAAACCAGCCTTGTTTTTAAATCTAATTGCTACCTATATTGTTGATATTCTTTTAGAATCAAGGTATTTTCCTAATGGTCATCAATGTTTCTAAATTTGGTGACTAAGAAACTAATATCTTATATCTATGTGCTCTTTTTACTTTTGAAAGTACCTTTTTCCATGTCCTTTCTAATCATATGACTTGAGAGGTAAAAAATGTTCAATGATTCTCCATAGTCTTCAGAATCCAAATTCTTGTTTAACAAAGACATCCTCTCCAGTGTCCCACACATCCTGCCCCCTTCTCCACCCATAAAGATGTACTTGCCATTTTGAAGCTGTTTGGTATCTCTTATAACAGGATATTACCTATAAATAGCCTATCTAGTTACTCTTGGAAAGGTTGCTTCAGCCCTTTTGTTGAACTCTGCCAAGGCATTAGCTCTTCTGGAACAATGTCCTTGGATCTTGCTGTCTGAGCTAGATACACCTCATCAGTGCTCCCTCAGCTTCTAGAGCACATCTCTCACAAACTGTCATCAAACTTGGATCAAAGGACCATTTGAAACCTTGTTATATACATGAATTTTATCTTAATGCATGCACATCCTCATTAGACTAGCATAGCCCACCCCTCTCAATTAATCAACAAGAACTTCAACAGCTTAGCAAAAGCTGTGGTAGTGGCAGTCAAAATCTAGTCATTGAGGAAAACATCCATCTAGTCCCTAGAGACTGTTGCTTTAAAATACCTCTAAATCACTAAATTCTTATTGGTTAATAAAATATAATCCTTCTAATAGGCCAGGAATTATTTTAACTTTTCTTTAGTTAAAAGTCAAACACAGTTCTTTGTATATCCTAGATATTAGACCTCTATCTGAAGTGTAACTGGCAAAAATTTTCTCCCACTCTGTAGGCTCTCTGTTGAGGTTCTTGATAGTTTCCTTTGCTGCACAGAAGCTCTTCAGTTTAATGCAATCCCATGTATTGATCTACCTTTGAGTTGCTTGTGCTTTGGGGTCTTGTTGATGAAGTTTTTACCTGTGACTATGTGTTCAAGTGTTGATCCTATGCCCTCTTCAAGTAGCTGCAAGGTCTCTTGCCTGACTTCCAGGTCTTTGATCCACCTTGAGTTGACTCTTGTGCAGGGTGAGAAAGTGGGGTTTATTTCCATTTTCCTGCATATGGTTAACCAGCTTTGCCAACACCATTTGTTAAAGAGGCTGTCCTTTTCCCAGTGTATATTTTTTGCTCCTTTGTCAAAAATCAGTTGACTGTAAGCCTGTGGGTCTGTTTCTGAGTTTTCCATCCTGCTCCATTGGTCTATGTGTCTGTTTTTGTGCCAATACCATGCTGTTTTTATTACTGTGGCTTTGTAGTAGAGTTTGAAGTCAGGTATTGCATGGTTTTTATTGATAAGAACTACTTTGGCTATCCTGGGCTTTTTGTTGTTCCAGATGAATTTAAGAACTGATTTTTCTATGTCTGTGAGAAGTGACCTTGGTAATTTCATGGGTATCACAGCTAAGAAAACAAATAACCCAATAAAAAATGGGCAAAGGATCTAAAGAGACACTTCACAAAAGAGGAAATACAAATTGCCAATAAATGTATGAGGAAATGTTCCACATCATTGGCAATCAAAGAGATGCAAATCAAAACTACCTTGAGACTTCCCCTAACTCCAATCAGAATGACAACCATAAAAAACACGAACAACAACAACAACTGCTGGTGAGGATGTGGAGAAGTGGGAACCCTAATACATTGTTGGTGGGATTGCAAACTAGTGCAACCACTTTGGAAAACAGTATGGAGGATCCTCAGACAAATGAGAATGAACCTACCATACGATCCAGCAATACCACTTCTGGGTATCCATCCAAAAGAATGGAAACCAAACTATCAGACCGACACACATGTATCTATGTTTATAGCTGCACAATTCACAATAGCCAAACTATGGAAGCAACCAAGATGTCCATTGACAGATGAATGGATTACAAAACTATGGGATGCGTACACAATGGAATTTTACTCAGCCATAAAGAAGAACAAAATCACCCAGGTGTGGTGGCTCATGCTTTTAATCCCAGCATTTGGGAGGCTGAGACCGGAGGATCTGGGTTCAAGGCCAGCTGCAGCTACCTAGTGAGGTACTCTGCAACTTAGTGAGACCCTGTTTCAAAATAAAGAATAAAAAATAGGGCTGGGGGTATAGCTCAGAGGTAGAATGCCCCTGGGTTTCAGCCCCAGTACCACAAAAAAAAAAAAAAAAGAAGTACAAAATCATGTTATTTGTAAGGAAATGGATGCAACTGGAAAACATTATGTTAAGTGAGATTAGCCAGTCACAAAGAGTAAAGAAGCATATGTTCTCCCTAATATGCGGATGCTAGGGAGAAGATGGGGCATAAGAAGTTCTACAGATGAAAAAGGAGACACCCTCCATAAGCAAAGAAGTTGATTTAACCAAAGGGGTTGGACACCCTAATGCACACGATGTACTTATACAATTATATCAAGGTCACTCACTAAACTGAACTTGAGAGAGAGGGAGGGTGAGGGAGCAGGAGGGGAATTGGGGAAGGGGTCAAATGAGAAATATGTGCACATGTGTCGTTATCAATTTGTACCTAACAAAGATGTATGCTTACAATGCACGAATTATTACAATAAAAGAAAATAAATAAATAAAGTCAAACACACACAGAATTTCACTATGCTGAATGTAGACATGAGACTCAACTCAAGGTACTTGGCAGGGAGCTTGGAGTATTCTTCTTAGACTTCTCATGCAAATCCTTCACGAAGACTAGATGGCTCCATAGAAGTATATGCCAATACATGGTATAAACACTAAACTTGACCTATTCCTATACATTTATATTTTGGTGATTTCAAGGTCATTTAAACTTGTATTGTCATAATTAACTTGATAAATATAGTGGATATGTTATAAAGTATACAACATCATAAGTTTATAAAACATAAATATATATGACTAAAGATTAAATCTCCTTCTAAGAATTATAACTTCCTCTTAGCAGGTCAAAGTACCTGAAGCAATAAATTCTGAAAAGTTTGTTTATATAACCTTAGTGGGTTAAGGCCTCCCTAAGTATGACACCTCAGACATAAAGCATAAAGGAAATGTGTGGTAGATATTTCTACATGAAATAAAATTTCCATGTGCCAAAACAGTGTAATCTTTCTTTGTAATATAAAGAGAAAATAAAAGATCTGACAATATACTTATATAAATAACACATTTTACCATGAAAACTATTTTTTAAAATTCTATAAGGATAACAGTAGATATAGGATATTCAAAAATAATTTATAAATTACTAAGTTGCAACAGTAATAAAATGTACAAAAAGACAAAAAATTAAGTGTATTATAGTAGGGTTAAAATATACACAAAATACAAACAGAATTCAGCTTCCTTTATTTTTATCACTGAGTTTTTCTAAACCTTCCAATTTTCTGAATTGTGGGGAAAAAACTTTTTAATTATTTTTTAATTTAGTTTTGTCAGTTTTCCTGATGCACACTATATAAGATCTTGGCAAAATTATGACTTTTCTCTTTCCCTGAAGTTCTTTCTCTATAGCTCTTTCTCACATAAAATACTTTCCATTTTTCCTTTAAATATTGGCTTGATTATAGTTACTTGACTGAGTGAGGTCTCTCTAACTCTCTTGCATATATTACACTATTTATACAGTACACAATAAAGTGTGATTATTTATCATACATCTCCTAAAATACACTGTTTCCATCTAATGAACTGAGATTCTATTTTTCTCCAGCACCCAGGATACTGCCTACTCCAGAGCTAACATCTATTATATATTTTTTTCAAATGAACAAACAAACAAGAGTTCTTGAGTAGTAGATGCATAATGTGGTATCAATTTGAAGATAAAGATGAGTATACCCTGAACCTCTGGACATACATCACACATTTAAAGTAGCCTCAAGTGATGAAAGCCTCAAAAATTTTTGAAACCAAACATACACTGGCTAGCTAATCTTGACTTTTCATATTCTCCAGGTAAACTGTTAAGCTTTGCCCTCTCTAGCCCTGCATTGTGATAGCTAGTCTCAACCTTATCCTGTGCAATGACTCTGATCCCTCAGGAGTGATGGATGCTGCCTTGCCTGCATATGAAAAAGAGAATGAAGACAGTCAGTACCAGGCACTGCAGAACAGCAACCAATTATCTGGCTCTTCAGCTCCCAGTCCTATGGAGATCTCCTTCAGCCAGGGAGTAATATGGTTATCAGCCCTTGAGACCTTAAACATTATTTTGTGATTGTGTTACACGTGTCAGGTTAAATTTAAGTAACATTTAATGCCCATAATTATTTCCAATGCCTGAATTTTTAATCTGACCCATCATTAATCACTTGTATTCCAACTTTTACTTCACTAGAAGCTACTTTTTCCTCCATGGAGCCAAAAAAAAGTTGTGATCTGTGTAAATTGCATTTGATTAGATAAATGATTATATAGTTTTAAACAAATAACATTTTTAGAATAATAATGAAAATAATTAATAGCTACTTCTTTCCTTCATTTCAGTGGGACCTTTAGAACGAGATTATCTATTACCTAACATCTATCTATATAGTTGTTTATTAACATGATAAAATGGATAAGTAAAGGAAAAGAACTACAGTTACTGAGGAAATGCTAAGCGTCAAGTATTTTGCCTATAATAACTTTTTATGTATTTACTCAGCAACCTTTAATGGTAAAATTATCACAGTTTCATAGAAGATGATTGGAGGAAGTTGTCCAAAATTAATTGTCTAAAATACCAGAACTGTTTACTTGAATTTAGGATTTCCTAGTTCAAATGTTTTTGTCCTTTCCTCCATATTATTCTGCCTCAGGGTCAGCAATTTGATGGAAATCTAGACTCAGGTAGGGAAGTGGTTTATTTTTCACTTGACAGTCCCTCCAGGCAAAGATTATCACATCATATCATTCACTGGTAGACTTTTGGAGTAAAAGTGGGTCAGAACAGAAAAAGAAGAATTCCACGGTAGTCTTGAATGATGTTATCTAAACCATGTGTACTCATTACTGGAACTCATATTTTCCCTTTGTTTTTTAGACCATTTTGATTTTAATGATCATACAGCATACAAGACAGTCTATATCATTTTGTTCTCTGCTCTCACTTCTACATAATAGTACAAACATAAAAGGAAAAATTATATTTTGGGGAGAGTGGCTGGGGATTGAACCCTCAGGGGTTCTATCTCCAAGCTACACCCTCAGATTTTTTTATGTCTTATTTTGAAATAGGGTCTAAGTTGTTAAGGTGGGCCTTCAAACTGTGATCCTTTTGTCTCAGCCTTCCAAGTACTGAGAATTACAGGCATGTACCACCATGCCCTGCTAATTGACTGTACTTTTAAGTATTTCAGAGAATGATTTCATTTGGGGATTTACAAGCTGATGGGATCATATACTTGAAGTTGAAATGTGCCTTCTGATCTTGGACATTTAATTTTTCCTAGCCAACCTCTATTATCACAATTAATTCCACATTGTTTTCTTTTCCTAGATAATAATTTGAAGATCAATGTTGCCTTCTTCCATAAAAACAAATTGTGCTTGTTCCTTAAAGTTATTACAAGTGAAATGTTGCTGAAATTAGTTTGAGAGATTATTTTTTAAGTTTCTTTAAGATTAAGATATTTCCTTTACATAAGAGGGACTCCAGATGAAAAAGGAGAAATCCTAGATAAGCAAAGAAGTTGACTTAACTGAAGGGGATGGTCGGGATGGGGGGCACCCTAATGCACATGTTTCACAAATATATCAAAGTCAATCACTAAACTGAACTTGAGAAGGAGGGAGGGCAAGGGAGTGGGGTGGGAATTGGGGAAGGGATTAAATGAGAAATGTGTGCATGTATGCCTTTATTAGCTGTACCTAACAAAAATGTATGATTACCATGTACCAATTAATGAAAATAAAAAATTAACAAAAGATATTTCCTTTAAGACTGGAGCTATTGAGAGATTATAGTAATACACAACTTTTAGAACATTATATTAAAGAAGGGTTAATATATATATATATATATATATATATATATATATATATATATATATATATATATATATATATATATATATATATATATGATTTACATAGTAAACCAGATGTTATAAGGCTTATAAAGTAAAAGAAGCATTGGAGAATATTGAATCCAGTATTTAATTATAAAAATTAGACCCACACTACCTATGTTATTAGCCCAGCTTCATGTAGACAGTTTCTGGAAGAGCTTATGTTTAGCCCATGATTTCTACAATCTTCTTTGATATCTCTGAAAATACTGATTTATTTTATTTTCTCCTTTCTCTGTATTTTTAACTTACAGATATAACAAAAAATTTTGCTTTTACTTTTATATCCTACAACCGTAGATCTAAAAACAAACTGAGGTGACAAGGTGCCTTACAATTGGTTTGCCCAACTAGGATGTGTGTCTTGATTCTCAATGAACTGTAAAGACATCCTACAATCAGACACCTGCAGGCAATCAACCACACACCTTCCCTGCCTTTCTGCAACTTCTGCTTAGCATCTTACAAGGCATAACTTCCTTAAATCTAAACAACTGGGATGAAGCCAAGATTTGCTGATAGTGTGAGGATGTGGATGCATATGGAGTATGTCATTTTAGATACTCAGATAACTTAAACTTCCCTCTTGATGAGGGATTTCTGTTTTCATTCATTAGTGCCCCCTTTGCTTTACATTCCTGCCTACTAAAATGGATTTTGTTTTAGATCCCACACATTTGGAAAGATTCCTTAAGATTCCTTAGAGTCAGAATGGTGAGCCATTAAGATTTTCTAATTAATGGTCTTGCAAGACTGGGGGGGGGAGCAGTTTGGAAATATTTTGGTTCATGGACTACAACAATGGAAAGGATATTTCTCTTTCTTAAAGTATTCGTGTTTTCAGTAATAAAAACAGCATGGTATTGGCACAAAAACAGACACATAGACCAATGGAGCAGAATAGAAGACTCAGAAACAGACCCACACACTTACAGTCAACTGATTTTTGACAAAGGAGCCAAAAGTATACACTGGAAAAAAGATAGCCTCTTTAACAAATGGTGTTGGCAAAACTGGTTAACCATATGCAGGAAAATGGAAATAAACCCCACTTTCTCACCCTGCACAAGAGTCAACTCAAGGTGGAACAAAGACCTGGAAGTAGGCCAGAGACCTTGCAGCTACTTGAAGAGGGCATAGGATCAACACTTGAACACATAGACACAGGTAAAAACTTTCTCAACAAGACCCCAAAAGCACAAGCAACTCGAAGGAAGATCAATACATGGGATTGTATTAAACTGAAGAGCTTCTGCACAGCAAAGGAAACTATCAAGAACTTCAACAGAGAGCCTACAGAGTGGGAGAAAATTTTTGCCAGTTACAGTTCAGATAGAGGTCTAATATCTAGGATATACAAAGAACTCAAAAAAATCGCAACTAAGAAAGCAAATAACCCAATCAAAAATGGGCAAAGGATCTAAATAGACACTTCACAAAAGAAGAAATACAAATGGCCAATAAATGTATGAGGAAATGTTCCACATCATTGGCAATCAGGGAGATGCAAATCAAAACTACCCTGATATTTCATCTAACTCCAGTCAGAATGGCAATCATAAAAAACACGAACAAAAACACCTGCTGGCGAGGGTGTGGAGAAGTGGGAACCCTAATACATTGTTGGTGGGAGTGCAAACTTGTGCAACCACAGTGGAAAACAGTATGGAGGATCCTCAGATGAATGGGAGTGAACCTACCATATGACCCAGCAATTCCACTACTGGGTATCTACCCAACAGAATGGAAACCAAACTATCAGACCAATGCATGTGTATCTATGTTTATAGTGGCTCAATTCACAATAGCCAAACTATGGAAGCAGCCAAGATGTCCATCGAGAGATGAATGGATTACAAAACTATGGGATACATACACAATGGAATTTATGTATGTATCATAAAGAACAAAATCATGTTCTTTGCGGGGAAATGGAGGCAACTGGAAAACATTATGTTAAGTGAGATTAGCCAGTCACAAGGAGTAAAGAAGCATATGTTCTCCCTAATATGCGGATGTTAGGGAGAAGATGGGACATAAGAGGGTCTCCAGATGAAAAGGAGAGATCCTCGATAAGCAAAGAAGTTGATTTAACTGAAGGGAATGGATGGGGGGTGGGGGGAGAGAGCATCCTAAGGCACATGATGTACTTACACAATTATATCAAGATCACTCACTGAACTGAACTTGAGAGGGAGGGAGGGCGAGGGAATGGGGTGGGAATTGGAGAAAGGGTCAGATGAGAAATGTGTGCACATTTGTCTTTATCAATTTGTACCTAACAAAAATGTATATATACAAGGCATGAATTATTACAATAAAAAAAATAAAATAAAAATTAAAAAAAAGTGTTCGTGTTTTACTGGTGTGAAATTATGGTAGGTTTGGAATGCATGGGTTTTTTTTTGTTTTTTGTTTTTTGTTTTTCTGTCAGTGTAAATTTTATTCACTTGGTTTAACTGTAGGCAATGTCCTTTGATGCATAATTGGTATTAGTAAACCTATGTCATCGACTAAAGATAATAAATCTCTGGCCTTTATTCTTCAACATGAATTAAGGATAATAGTAACTGAATAATGTGTTTAAATGAGGATTTAACAAGATATAGAAAGGAAATTGCTTTCAGAAATAGGATTCAAGACAGGACTGAAAAAGTCTGCATGTTGCAGACAGCCCACTTTATTCCTAGCCAAAAGAGAAAACAGAACTCCAGGACTCCTGGTCATTCTGGTAAGATCCTACTCCTTCTTACAATCTCCCATTGCCCCACTGGTCTTTCACCACTGGCTGTGTTAAGACTATCACAATTTTTCTATGCCTTTTATTTCTATTTATATCAATCACCTTAAAAACCTTGGGCATCTGAGGTTAATCTTTACTCCTAGGGTCTAGGAGTGAAGCTCATTGGGGCAAAATCCTCCTTCTACCTTTTCCCAAACTCTATATCTCCTGTTACAATTCCTGCTATATTTTTTTCAGAGCAAATATTTTCACATGATTTATTATATAGATTTTTTTTCTGTTTTTCTCATTGAAATGTAAGCTCCATAAGAAGAGGAGGTTCTGAATGTCTTGATCATTGCTATTTCATAAGCAGATTGAACATTGTCTGGCACAAAGTAACTAATTAATAAACATTGTTTAATATATGAATGAATGGAATTACTAAAAGTACAAATAATAATATATATATATATATATTGAAAATATTGATGAACACATAGCATACTATATAACTTTTAAAGAGATATTAAAATATGATATACAATATCTAAAATAAATATCTCAAAATAGCAAATAAACTAATATTAATTTTCTCAGTAAACCAGCCATCTATAATATTAAGTAATTAAAAACTCTGAATGTTAGGGAGTCCACTTTTTTCCAAGTTTTATGAAGTATAAGATGCTTTCCTATATTCAAGTATTTGAAAGCACTGATAAGTAAATGAGGTTTGTACATAGATAACTAAAATGCAAAATAGGAAATCCAAAGAGAGCTGTAGATATAATCATGATCCAAAGAGAGCTAAGGATATAATTACTTGATTCATAAGAGGAGAATATTGAGGTAGTTATGATTTGGTGGTCAAAAGTACTCCATACTTAGGCCAGAAGCACTCTTTGTATTAGTGTGTTATAATTGAATAATTTAATATTTTAGTTTTACACTTCAAGCCTTATGGCTTTAGGTAGTATCAAACTAATAGAATCCAGAAAAAATATGCTAGATGATGTCTTCCACCGGTGCCTCTCAGACTTCAAATGTGAATTTTAATCAACTGAGGGGCCTGTTAACTTTGACTCCATATATCTTAGATGAGGTCTTAAACTTCATTTCTATTTTTTCAATTAGTCTTTTATTGGACATTATAGTGAAACTGCACTTTGTGGTGCTGGGGATTGAGCCCAGAGGCATTCTACATCCAAGCTACACCTCCAGCCCTATATTATTTTTATTTAGAAATAGAATCTAAGTTGCTGAGATTCTTGCTAAATTACTGAGGCTGGCAGCAAACTCACAATCCTCCTGTCCCAGCCTCCCAAGTACTGAGATTATAGAAGTGTGCCACAATGCCCAGCTGTGAGAATGCATTTCTAATGAACTCCCAGGTGATTCTAACAAAGCTATCAGACCATGGACCAAACTATGAGCAGCAAGTACCTTGGCAACACTAAGGAACAAATGGAGTTTAAAACGTAAACCATGGAGAAAATTGATTGAAGCTCATTTTAGTATTTGAACAATGAGACCTAAGAGTACGCTTGAATGAATTTTCATCAGCATTGCAATTGAGCAGCAGTTTCGTTGTGCTACTCAGAAAGCCCTGTGTTGTACAGTGTGAACATGGTAAGATTACAGATCTTGCCTGCCATAGTGCTTCCTTTTATATTCATTATCTTGAAATAACATGTTACTAAGTACCCACAGAGTTCCCTTACAGCACCAGATAATATACAAGAGAGAATTTAACAGAACCACTTGTTTCTCCTCCAAGCTCCTGCCAACCAATCCCCCATCCCAGATACTCTATTGTAAAACCTGATAATATTTTTATATGACCCTAAGGGCCATTTTGAACAACTTTGAGAGACTTATTAAGGGTTTAGAAAGATTTTCAAAGCTGAGTTCTCTGTAAAGCCTCATTTTCAATTTGATCTTTTATCAAATCCCTGTTAGTGAAGTCATTGAAGATTAAAAGCATTTAAAATTTGAAAGAGAAGGTAAAAACATTCCTCTCAATATTGGAATAAGTAAATGAAAATGTAAATTAAGAATGGCATTTTTATTCTATTTATAACATATATTGTACATCCAGACAAGAAATAAAAGTCAATGTAGCCATAGTTTAAGAAAATTAACTATTTCTTACACAAACCCATCTTTTGACAGGCATCTCAAGTATGTACTTGGTTATGATTTGATATGAAACATGCTATAGTATTGAAAACAAATATATGACTTCATATAGGGCAACTTACTCTTCCTGGACTCTCAGAAAGATACTCCAGAAAATGTATCTTATATATACATACATGTGTGTATACATATATATGTGTATGTGTACATTTATACATAATCTTTGCTAAACCTTGAAAGCTAGAAAGAGTAACAATAGAGTTAGATGTGGTGGCACACACTTGGCCTGTAATCCCAGTACTTGGGAAACTGAGTCATGAGGATCACAGGTCAGAGGAAAGCCTCAGTAAGTAGTGAGACTCTCATCAACCTAGTGAATCCCTGTTTCAAAATAAAAAAAAAAATAGGGCTGGGGGTGTAGCTTGGAGGTAGAATGCCCCTTCATTCAATCCCCGGTAGCTCATGTGCATGCGCACACACACACACACACACACACACACACACACAGCAATAATAAAAGATAGACAATTATAGTTTTTAACTAGAGAATATCATGCTAGGTGAGATCAGCCAGTCTCAGGAAGTCAAGGGTTGGATGTTTTTTTCTCATATGTGGAAGTTAGAGATAAAATAGGAAACAAACGGAACTTTAGATAATTAAGGAGAGAGAACAATAGAATAGTAGACGGTGATGTGGGCGAGGTGAAGAGGTAAAAAAGAAGAATTAATAAAAGAAACTGTTCAAATTATGCTATGCTCATATATGAAAAAATCACCACAAATATCATGTATGGGGACGGGTGGATGTTGGGGTGGGACTTGAAGAGAAACTTACCAAGACCTGTGTGCATACTTGCTTGTATGACTTTGAACCTTACTATGATGTATAATTACAATGCACTAATTAAATTGTATATTAAAAATATAAGTTACCAGAATGGTAGATAATCAAGAGCCCCATGTTTTCCCTCCTAAGCAGAAGCTAGAGAGAAGAAAATATGAAAATTAAGAGAGATTAGTACATTAGTGGAAGGGTGTTGGGGAAGGAAGGAGGTGGGGTGAAGGGAAGGTATGAGGAAGTAATCAGACAAAATCATGTAATTTGCATATATGAAAATGTTACTATGAATATAACGTGTACAATTACAATACACCAATAATAATTTTATAAAAAGAAAAAATGAGTGACCAGACTAGCCTGTAATTTTGTGTGCATCATCCTATTTTCTACCTTTCAATATTTTGTAAATGAGTTAATATCTAGGTGTCATATGATTTGCCTTCTGTTTCATAGCTGTAAGCCATGAAATCATATCTTGTTATATATTGTCTCAAATATAGATAATTTTATTAGAAATAAATCTGAATAAGAGAATATTCTGTTTTAGCAGTGGCATAATTATATATAAAAGTATTCACTTTCATTTAGGAATATTGCCATTCCTGAGAAATGCTTAAGTCACTCAAGGGCAGTAAAAGTAAGGAGAGGTTTAGTAAGGTACTGCAGGAAAGAATAATATATACCAAGTCAATGACAGATGCCCTCCAAGGCTTCAATTGTGTTGCAGAGCTGATGAATGCCTGTGAGTTTGAGAATATCCCCATGACCCAGTAGCCAATACACACAAGTTATTGCTGTCTCCCTTTTTTTTTGCTTTTCTTTTACAATTTGCTGGAAATGTGTAGCATATTGGCAAGCTGTTTTGGTTCCCTATAAAAACCAAGGGTAGATTGAGCCAGAATATCATCTCATTCCATCATGTGAGTGCAAGTTGACTTTTAACACCACATTTTGCTCATTGTTAAAAGGATTTTGAATAGAAAATATCTCTGCTAAATTATAATGACAACAATTATATTTTTTCCTTTTAAATATCTACTGATGAGCTTTTTCAAAACTATTAAGCATCATAAGTGTTAAGTATAAGGTGATGAATTCTACAAATTGTTACAAGAATTTAAGAAGAAGAAAAGGAGGACGAGAGGAATGGGGGAAAAAAGGAGGAGGAGAAAAATATACTGATTGTTGAAAAAGAGTTGGAAAGATAAAAAAAAATTCCCCAATGCATCTCTTACCCAAGGTTTTTTGTTTTTGTTTTTGTTTTCAGAAACATCTTGGGTATATTTGGCTATGAGGTTTCAAGTTTACTGTCACTTTATAAATGCAAAGCAACTTGAATTTATCTCATTTTCTCACACACCAGGGATCCCATTTTCTAGTCCTATATGCAAAATAATGGCTCTTCTAGTATGCTTCAATAAATTTTGAATTTAAAGTGGGCCATGAAGATAAGTGGGGAGGGGAACCCAAGATGACATCTGAGTGAAACACCTCTTCTCAGGCACTGTGAGCTCAAATCAAATCTGCCATAAAAGCAGCTTCTTGACAGAATAAAAGTGACAAAAAGGGAACAAAACAATGAAATTTGAACTACAACTAAGGAGACCCTAGAAAGTCAAAGGAGCCCAACCGCGCGGCAACAGCGCCAAGCTGCGGAGCCGCAGTGGCCATTAAGCCAGCCTCCCAGCAGCATACCCAGTGACGAGGTGTGGAGTAAGCAACTCCAGAACTCCACAACCTAACCAGGCGGCATATCTCCGCACCTTCCACAGTGACCAAAGTGCGTGGTACGACCAGCAAAAGCCCCGCAGGACCACTCTAGCTCACCTCTCCTCCTGAGCCAGAGCAACAATCAACTGCACCACAGAGCTTGAACCAAACCAGCTTCATGATGGAAGGAAAGAAAAGCAAAGCTGAATAAAAAGTGAATAAAGCAACAAAAGCAGTTGAACAGAACCCAGGGAGAATGTGCACGTGCACAAGCATGCACAGCATGGCGTGCCCTTTGAACCAGCGGCCACCATTTTGACAGACTTCATCTTGCAAGCTGCTATCTGGAATTCCACACCCTAATCAGGTGGCATCTCCTCACAGGATCAACAGTGATCAAGAACACCTGGGACACCTCAGATCACTCCTCCCACTGGAGCCAGAGCAACAGGGATCTGTAAGTAAGTTAAATTGCACCCCCAGGGTACAGGGTCCCTATACAAAGTGCAGACTCAGTCACCTGCCCTTCAAGCAATTGGATAGAGCAGAAGTGCAGGAGGGTCCCAGTGCACACAGGGCATAAGGAACTTCCAGACATCCTGAAAAATGTCCAGCATGTAGATTGCACTCCCTCCACCAGCGAAGGCAGAGGGAGAGAAATACAGACAGGCCCTCTGGAGAGCTCAGAGACAAAAGCTTGCAGTGGGAGAAGCTTCAGCAGAACCCCCTGCCAGCACTTACAGAGCAAATAAGAATACCAGAGAAACACTAGAAAATTTCTCCTCTGTACATACAAACTAGCAGGGATTTGTTTTTGTTTCTTGTTGCTTTTTGTTTTTTGTTTTTTTTGTGTGTGTTATGTTTTATTTGTTTTTACTCTGTTTTCATATTGTATTGCCTTGATTTATTTATGTTTGTTTGGATGATTGGTTGCTTTGTTATTTTAGGCTTAGTTTGCTGAATCTCCTCCTTATCCCTTTTACAAGCTTCCCTCCCTCTCTCCCATCTACATTCTTCTCCTCAACACTTTTTCTCTTTCCTTTTCTTTTTCTTTTTTTCCCTGTCTCATATCAATACCATCTCATGCGACCACACTTAAAACTCTACATTGACTACAAGAATCCCCCAACATATCTACCATCTCTAATCTTTACAATATATCACCTCAACACACTCAAACTCTTATTCCACTGGACCATACCCTCTACTTTACACTATTCTTTCATTCATCACTGTGACTTCTCACCCAACCTTTACCACTGAACACAATCTGTCCCTGTATACACCAGCTGACACTTCTAAACCCCCACTACAGAGATTGGATGAGAAAACTTGAAAGAGCAGCAAAGATATAAATTTAAGAACAGGGGAACCATGGGAAGGAAAAATCGCAAAGAAACAATGGGCCACCACAACCCCTCAATAACAGATTTCACCAACCCAGAATGGCAGAGATTACCAGAGGAAAAAATCAGATCTTTAATACTAGAAATAATACAGGATTTTGGGAAAGAATGTAGGGGGAGTTGGAAAGAAATAAAGGAAGAAATAAACAAAGAATCTAACACCCTGAACAGGAACCAAACAGAAGTGTTGAAGGAAGTGAAACATGCAACAACTGAAGTTAAGGCATCAATACAAACTATAAACATCAGATTAGACCACATGGAAAAAAGAATATCACTCTTAGAAGATGATCATTCCAAAAACGAATCTATAGTACAGAATTTAGAAAAAAAAATTGACAGTATGAATTGGACATCGATGAGATATGGACCAATTTTAAAAGAGCTAACCTAAGAATAATAGGCATAGAAGAGGAAATAGAAGTTGAAACTTATGGAATAAACAATATTTTCAAAGAAGTAATATCAGAGAATTTTCCAAACATAGAAAGAGAAGTCGACACACAGGTACAGGAAACATATGAAACTCCCTCGAGATCATACCAAAGAAGAAGTTCACCACATCACATAATAATCAAGTTGACTAACGTAGAGGCTAAGGAAAGAATTATAAAGGCAACAAAAGTAAAAGGCCAAGTGACATTTAGGGACAAACCAATTAGAATCACTCCAGACCACCCAAATCAAGTCATGAAAGCCAGGAGGGACAGGAGTATCATTATTCCAAACTCTGAAAGAAAGTAACTTGCAGCCAAGATTCTCCTACCCAGCAAAACTTTCTCTCAAAATTGAAGGGGATATAAAATCCTTCCATGACAAACAGAAACTGAAAGCATTCATGTCTTCCAAACCAGCACTAGAGAAAATACTCAAAGAGATTAACTACAAAGAAGAACTAACAAGTAAACATCAGAACCAGAGAAACAATAATTTCCCGGAAGCAAACAACTAAGCAAAGAAGAATAAACACCACCCAAAACAGAAGTCAAAACTCAAAATGTTAGGAATTAAAAATCATCTCTCAATAATCACACTGAATATAAATGGTCTCAACTCCCCAATAAAAAGGCACAGGTGGCAAAATGGATTAAAATCCAGAATCCATATATATGCTGCCTGCAAGAAACACATCTTACAAGAAAAGATGCCCACAAAATAAATGTGAAGGGCTGGAGTAAGGTAATCCATGCCAGTGGAACTCAAAGACAAGCAGGAGTAGCAACCATGATATCAGATAAATAACACTTCGAGCCTACACTTACAAGAAGAGACAAAGCAGGTCATTTTTTACTAGTAAAAGGAACAATCCAGCAAGGGGAAACAATTATCAATACCTATGCCTCAAACGTAGGTGCAGCCACTTTCATAAAACAAACTCTGCATGATATAAAGTCACACATAGATTCCAATACACTAATACTAGGAGACTTCAATATTCCTCTCACATCACTAGACTAATCTTCTAAACAAAAGGTCAATAGAGGCGCCTCAGACCTAAAGAATACCATAAACCAAATGGACCTATTAGACACATATAGACTCTTTCACCCAACTAGAGCTGAATTCACATTTTTCTCAGATGTCCATGGGACCTTCTCCAAAATAGAATACATTCTGAGACACAAAGAAAGCACTGGCAAACTCAAAAAACGTAACATAATGCCCTGCATCTTTTCAAACCACAATGGAGTGAAACTAGAAATCAAATCTAAGAAAACCCAGAGTAACCATGTAAACACACGGAGACTGAACACCACATTACTGAATGAGGATTGGGTCATAGAAGAAGTAAGGGGAGAAATTGAAAAAATTCCTAGAAACCAATGATAGCAGAGACACAACATATCAAAACCTCTGGGACACTTTGACGGCAGTACTAAGAGGAAAATTTATAGCACTGAGTGCCCACATAAGAACAACAGAAAATCACCAAATAAATAACCTAATGACACAGCTCAAAGCACTCAAATAACAAGAACAGTCCAATCCCAAAGCTAGTAGAAATTAATAAAATCAAAGCAGAAATTAATGAAGTAGAGAAAAAAAAAACAACACAGAAAATCAACAAAACCAAAAGCTGGTTTCTTGAAAAAATAAACAAGATAGATAAACTATTGACCATCCTAACCAAAAGAAAGAGAGAATCAACCCAAATTACCAAAGTAAGAGATGAAAAAGGGGATATGACCACTGACAGTATGGAAATAGAGAGGATCATCAGAAACTATTTTGAAAAACTATACTCCAAAAAAATGGAAAATCTAGAAGAAACTGACAAATTTCTAGACACTTATAACCTTCCTAAATTGAGTCAAGAAGATATAGAAAACTTAAACCGACCATTGCAATCAAAGAGATAGAAACAGCAATAAAGAGTTTACCATCAAACAAAGCCCAGGGCCAGATGGTTTTCCAAGTGAATTATATAAAACATTTATAGAAGAGCTAATCCCATTACTCCTCAAACTAATCCATGAAATAGAAAGAAATGGTACCCCCCAAACACATTTTATGAAGCCAACATCACATTAATACCAAAACCAAATAAACATAGCTCAAGAAAAGAAAATGATAGGCCTATATCATTGATGGACTTAGATGCAAAACTGCTAAACAAAATACTAGCAATGCGCATTCAAAACCACATCAAGAAAATTATACACCATGACCAAGTCAGGTTCATCCCAGGGATGCAAGGCTGGTTCAACATATGAAAAACAATCCATATAATTCACCACATAAACAGAATCAAAGACAAAAATCACATGATCATCTCAATTGATGATGAAAAGCATTTGACAAGATCCAACACCCATTCATGCTAAAAGCACTTCAGAGAATTGGAATAGAAGGAGCATACCTCAACATCATAAAGACAATATACAATAAGCCCACAGCCAACATCATATTAAATGGAGAAAAACTGCAAGAGTTGCCACTAAAAACAGAAAGAAGACAAGGATGTCCATTATCATCTCTTCTGTTCAACATAGTACTTGAGACTCTAGCCAGAACAATAAGGCAAGAGAAGGAAATCAAAGGGGTAAACATAGGGAAAGAAGAACTAAAACTATCCCTTTTTGCAGATGGCATGATACTCTACTTAGAATACCCAACAAAGTCAACCAAAAAACTTATAAAAGTGATCAACAAATAGAGCAGTGTCTGGATGAAAAATTAATCTTAAAAAATCAGAAGCTTTCCTGTATTCCAACCATAAATCCACTGAAAAAGAAATCCAGAAAACAATTCCACTCACAATAGCACCCAAAAAATAAAATACATAGGGCTAAACCTAACCAAAGAGGTAAAAGGAAAACTATAAAAAGTTGAAAAAAGAAATTGATGAAGACCTTAGAAAATGGAATAATATTCTATGCTCTTGGATAGGCAGAATAAATATTACCAAAATGGCCATCCTCCCAAAAGTGATCTCCAGATTCAATGCCACACCCAGGAAATTAGCAAGGTCACTCTTCATAAACATAGAAAACTCAATCTTTAAATTCATTTGGAACAACAAAAAGCTCAGTATAGCCAAAGTAGTTCTTAGCAACAAGAACCATGCAGGAGGTATAACAATACCGAACTTCAAACTCTACTATAAAGCCACAGTAATAAAAACAGCATGGTGTTGGCACAAAAACAGACCCGCAGACCAATGGAGCAGAATAGAAGACGCAGAAACAGACTCACAGGCTTACAGTCATTTGATTTTTGACAAAGGAGCCAAAAACATACACTGGAAAAAAGACACCCCCTTCAAAAAATGGTGTTGGCAAAACTGGTTAACCATATGCAGGAAAATGGAAATACCCCCACTTACTCACCCTGCACAAGAGTTAACTCAGGGTGGATCAAAGACCTGGAAGTCAGGCCAGAGACCTTGCAGCTACTTGAAGAGGGCATAGGATCAACACTTCAACACATAGGCACAGGTAAAAACTTTCTCAACAAGACCCCAAAAGCACGAGCAACACAAAGGAGGATAAATACATGGGATTGCATTAAACTGAAAAGCTTTTGTGCAGCAAAGGAAACTATCAAGAACCTCAACAGAGAGTCCACAGAGTGGGAGAAAATTTTTGCCAGCTACTCTTCTGATAGAGGACTAATATCTAGGATATACAGAGAACTCAAAAAATCACAGCTAAGAAAACAAATAACCCAATAAAAAATTGGGCAAAGAATCACAAAAGAAGAAATACAAATGGCCAATAAATGTATGAGGAAATGTTCCACATCATTAGCAATCAGACAAATGCAAATCAAAACTACCTTGAGATTTCATCTAACCCCAATCAGAATGGCAATCATCAAAAACACAAACAACAACAAATGCTGGCAAGGGTGTGGAGAAGTGGGAATCCTAATACATTGTTGGTGGGATTGCAGATTAGTGCAGCCACTTTGGAAAACAGTATGGAGGATCCTCAGATGAATGGGAATGAACCTACCATATGACCCAGCAATTCCACTTCTCGATATCTACCAAAAAGAATGGAAAACAAACTATCAGACCAATGCATGCATATCTATGTTTATGGCTGCACAATTCACAATTGCCAAACCATGGAAACAGCCAAGATGTCCATCGACAGATGAATGGATTACAAAACTATGGGATATGTATGCATTGGAATTTTACTCAGCCATAAAGAATAACAAAATCAAGTTATTTGCAGGGAAATGGTTGCAACTGGAAAACATTATGTTAAGTGAGATTAGTCAGTCACAAATAGCAAAACAGCATATCTTCTCCCTAATATGCAGATGCTAGGGAGAAGAGAGTCTCCATATGAAAAAGCATAAACCATAGATAAGTAAAAAGTTGACTTAACTGAAGGGGATGGACGGGGTGGGGGTGGGGGACACCCAAATGCACATGATGTACTTTCACAAATATATCAAAGTCAATCACTAAACTGAACTTGAGAAGGAGGGAGGGCAATGGAGTGGGGTGGGAATTGGGGAAGGGGTTAAATGAGAAATGTGTTCATATATGCCTTTATCAGCTTGTACCTAACAAAGATGCACCAATATAATTGTATAATGTATAATTATACAATGCATAATTATACATGTATAATTACAATGTATAATTACAATGCACCAATTATTATAAAATAAATAAATAAAAAAGATAAGTGAGGAGGAAAAAATTATAACATTTTCAATATTTATTACATGAACTTCCAAATTACTTGATGAAAATCACAAACTTCTTTAAAATTAGAGGTAGGTACAGCCCAAATATTGTATTTTTATCCATGCAAGCAGTTATATAATTTATCATAGTTATTTTTTTTTCCTGCAGTACTGGGGATTGAACCCAGGTGCATTCTACCTCCAAGCTACACCCCTAGTCCTATTTTATATTATTTATTTTGAAACAGGGTCTCACTAAGTTGCTGAGAGCCTCACTATGTATCTGAAACTGGCCGCAAACCTGGATCCTCTGGTCTCAGCCTCCCAAGTACTGGGATTACAAGTGTGTGCCATTACACCCATCGTAAGTACTTATTTTTTCCAGGTTCAGTTTTTGTTATTCTTCTAGTGTTTGAACTCTAAATGATCTTGTAGGAGAAGACATGGTGAATTTTGTCATCATTTTCCTGATAGTTTATAAATATTGTGTTTTATTATCTGATAGAATCTAATAAATTATTCTAGTTCAATTTTGTCTACATAATAAAGTTGAAGGAAATAGAATTATCTCTAAACTCTACAATCTAATAGTGTAACACTTAACTACCATCTTTATTATCAAAACAATATTTTGTTGTTATTGTTGTTATTTCTTTGTTTTTAGTACTAGGGATTGAACCCAGGGGCATTTTACATTCAAGTGACACTCCCAGCCTTATTTATTCATTTTTTTAGGTTATTGAGAGTATCACTATATTGGTAAGGCTGTCCTCAAACCTATAATCCTCCTGAATTTTACAATACTGATTGCATTGAATGACACCATTTTATTTCCTGGACCATTATTCTTTTGATGTTTAGATATCTTTCTTTCTCTTTCTCTTTCTCGTTCTTTCTTTCTTTTTCCTTTTCCCTTTCCCTTTCTCTGTCTCTGTCTCTTTTTCTCTCTTGTGTGTTCTGTCTGATTCACTCTTTTATCCCTGCTCTTGCCCTCTCTTTGAGTAAAACTATAAAGAATAGTATTGGGAATAATTTACTTGACAACCACTTATGTAATACTATATGGCAGGAACTGTTCTAAGCTTTTTAAAAAATATTAATTTATTTCATGTAACATAATCCTACAGAAATTATATGACATAGGCATTATTATAATTTCCATTTTGCATGTGACTAAAGTGAAATCTGAGAAACTAAATCAAGAGTATTAAAGCTGAAAGAAGCTAGGGTTTCAGTTCAGGTACATTAGTTTCTAAGGCAAGTTATTGCTGTTTTCACTATGCTGTCACTCTTTAAATAAATTGACAGGTGTAAACAGGGTCATGAGTTATGTGGGAGATAGTTCTCAAGAGTAATAATTCTAATTAATTCTTTAAAAATAAATCTGGGGATGGGAGTTTAGTTGAGTAGTGGAGTACTTGCCTAATATGCACAAGACCCTAAGTTTGATTCCAGCGAACACAAATAAGTAAATGACCTATTAGTTTATTATTCATGATTTGTTGATTTATTATGTGGATCTGGAGACTTTGTGTCCATTGAAAATCCAACCTAAACATGTAACCATTTTGAAATAATGATTAATGTAAGTTTCAGTAATAGTTAAATTTTTATTAAGCATGTACAGAGTTACATTTTCCTGCAATTTAAATAAAATTCCTCTATTAATATTCATAACAATCCAGTGAGGTGAGCACTACCCCAATATTGGAAGTAAGAAAGTGAGGCTCAGAGAAGCTAAAACTTCATAAATCCTCTTGTTCCTAAGTGGCCCAACCACAGCTTGGTTTGGTCTGGAGTACAAAATATTAGCTTCAGTATTTCTCATTTTTGATAGCACTCAGAGAAATGGCTAATTTGTCACTGACTTAAGATTTTATTCTCCATAGCTAACATAATGTAATTTAGCATTTCTTTCATTTCTTCCAAACTGGAATTGTAATCAAGCACAACTTTGCTTTCTTCTGGCCACTTTCTCTGACCTCAGGTCTACAAACACACAATGGAAATATTAAAAAGTTAAAATGACAGTCTAATGCATTAAAAACAATCTACCTACTTTTATATTTCATATTAGAGGCCCCACTACCCCAACCCTCCACCACCATCCTTCTACCTAGGGCAGAGAGTGACTTCTTTGAAGATGACATAAAATAACATGTTCTTTCTTAGTTTGTCTAAGCTCTTGTCTTCATTACTAGTGATTCCCAACTTATTCTTCAAACTCTGTCTCCATCTCTACTACTCTCCATCCCTCTACCAGATTTTTACTTTTCTCTGGATTTGCTTATCAGCACACTCTGTTGCCATCACAAAGTGAAATTCATCTTGGGATTATTCAAAGTTATTGAAACCTATCAGTGATTTCTAGTCCTTTAGTTGCATATTTTGACAAACTTGTTAATCAGAATATGAATGTTTCTATTTTTACCTCATGTTGAATACATAATATGAAGAATTTTCCAGGGACAGTAGCACACAGTGGGCATTTGATAAAGATTGCTACAGGTTTGGGGTATTTCGGGAGTAGAGATGGGAGTGGCATCCTAATCTCTACATCTATTGTTTTGTTTGGACATGGGGGAATCTCTGCAAATATTAACATTTTTAATCAATATGATGTTCTTTAAACTCTTGATAGTTCATTTTTTGCTATTTGCCATTATTATCAATGTATATTTTTATTCTTATGAATTTAACTATTAGAGTATACACATCTTTAAAGGATTTTCAAGTCATTATCAAAGGTCTGTGCTAGTAGTTTTTTTTTTTACTTTAGAAACATAAAATAATAGTTACCATATTTGATTTTCTTTTAATAGCAACCAAGTAATAACTAGAATATTTTTTCTGAATCATCAAGAGTTATATTTTAGGGGAATATTATAGTACATAGTTGAAGTATTTTTGCAGAAGCAAATGTTATATTACTGTACATTTCTCCTACTAATAAAATTACTTATATCTGTGAAGATTACTTAGATGAAAGAGGCCGATTATCTGGGTTGACCAGAACTTGAGGACCTGAAGTAAGAAGACCTATGGTCTGAGTTTTTCCTCTAATTACCAATTTTCTATTCAAGTCATTTTACTCCTCTCCACTAAATATTACCTTTATTTTTTAATGGTGATAGGTTGGTGACAAACTCTTTTAAAAATATATTGTAGGAGCCCACTTCTATTAACCAGGCAGAAACAACTAAGACATTTGTAGATCAGCTTCCAGCCTTGGTCACTACCTGGCCCTCGTTTATCTCTTTGCTAGGAGGAGTTGTCGTAGCAACAGCAATAGTCATTCTAGATTTATGCATTCTACCACTTGTACGCCTTGTGATCAATGCCTATGTTAGTATATGAACAGATTTACATGGAATAAAAATGCAAGCACTGCCTTGCACAGGGCCTGGTAGTCAATGACGGGTTTGATTTTCTCAGAGCAAATCAACCTAAGACAGGGCTCATTGAATGACTCATCGAGACCCCATGACGGGTAAGATTAAGCACCTGGTAGGAAACTACCTAAGACAGGCACAGTCTTTTGTGCATTTTAAAATAAAAATGGGGGAGTTGTGAGAGCCCAGCTGGGCCCTTTCCCCCCTGGCAGTTGCTATTTGCATATATAAGCAATTATACTGACTCCTCTGCTATGGCTACATTGGCGTCTCGAAGTCTGGAGGATGCGTAGATGAAAGAACCTCCTACTTCTTGGAAAGTAAAGATATGGCCCTAAAGGAGTATGGTTTTACGACTCTAGAAAGTTTGCTTTACCAGGCTATGTTAAGAATGTGGGCTATACGTGTAAAACAAAGAAGTGGTGCTATTTGTGATCTGACAATGATTGATATGTCATAAATGTCTATGTAACCCTGTTGTACTCAAGAAATGTATAAAAAATCCATGTTGAAAATAATTAATTAATTAATTAAAAAATAAATAAATAAAATAAAAAACATATTTTGTTTTGTTTTGTTGAGATACTGGGGATTGAACTCAAGGGCATTCTACCTCCAAGCTAAACCCCCAGCCCCATTTTTTATTCTTTATTTTGAAACAGGGTCTCACTAGGTTGTGGAGTGCCTCGCTAAGTAGCTGAGGCTGGCAGCGAACCCCGATCCTCCGGTCTCAGCCTCCCAAGTACTGGGATTACAAGCATGTGCCACCATGCCCGGCAATATATTCAGTTTTAGTAGTAGTGCCAACTAAATACTTTGGACTTAGATTTAGTCTGTGCATGAGATTGTGTTGCTTATTTCAAACCTGAGAAAATTTAATCCATATCATCTGTTCACACAAAGGATGAACTTAGTCATTGTGTGAGCCTGTGTTATTTGCCTACAGATTCTAGCCTTTTGACAGACTATAGCTGGAGGTTTGAACAAATAACTTTATTTCATAGAACCTCACAGCTTTTTTAACTACAAATTAAGGATATTAATATGTACTTACTTGTGAAAGTATTATATGGTTTAGTTAACAAAAAGAATACACATACTAGACTCCCACAGTTCCTATTCTTTCTTCTAGATTTCTTGTTGTATGTTTCTTTCTTTCTTGAGAGTGCTTTATTTTTATCCTACAAGACTACTTGTCTCACAACTTTTTATTTATTCCTTTGACAATCTATAAGAGCCAACTTAGTGAATAGCCAGCATTCTCATCCACCTGTTGTTCATTGCTTTAAAAAAGTAGGTTTATTTACCTGATGTAATGATAACTCTGCAAGCCTCTAGTAGTTACATCTTTTTAACTTGATTCCATTTGTTGGTTTAAAGAGCAATTAAAAGAAGTTACAGGAAAACCTTAAATCTTCCCTTAGCTTTTGTGTAAACACATGTGAAATGTCATGATAAGCTAATAATTAAAGTAAAATGAGCAATTCAAGCAACCATCTATATGCTTTGGTGATGCTCTGTTGTTGACCAAAGAACACCCAAGGTTAAATATCACAGTATGGTATTAAAAAAATCTTGTCTTCCAGAGACTAGGTTCTGTGGTCATGCCGAATCTTTTTCCAAATTAGGTATTGCCTTATTACCTTTTACCTATAAAACCTTGTTTCAAGTTCTTTGTTTTTCTAGGTAAGACCCTTTGTATGTAGTATAAAAATACTCATTATTTCCTATATATTGATGTTTGAAGCATTAAGTTAAATATCACAATTAAGCATCACGAATAATGATTAGTTCATAGGAGAGGTTCAATAACAACATTTGACAGCTGTTATTGCATTATTGTTGTAGTTTTTTTGTATGACAAAATTAATGGCTAAAAATGAATTTCAGATAGTATAGGAACATTTTGTAGTATCAAATGATGTACTCGAGAATTTCGTCTTTGTCAATTGAGTCTCATGTGCAACAATTTGGTAGTCTAATCTGGTAGAAGAGAGAGTACATGGAGTAGGATGCAGGATGTTAAACAGTCTAGACCTTCATTTGAATATGCCAGTTTCAAGGCACAGAAAACACGTTCCTGTGTAGAAGTTCCCCACTATGTCTTTTGTACTCATGAATATATTCTAACTTGCCAGAAATGAGTACGGAAAACAAGAGAAATTATAAATCATATTTTTTCTTTTCTTTTTTTCAGACTGGGCCAGAAACAAAATAGTATTCTTTGTATGATTAAAAGATATATTGAAATAAGCCGGGTGTGGTGGCGCACGCTTGTAATCCCAGCATTCAGGAGGCTGATACTGGAGGATCCGGGTTCGCGGCCAGCCTCAGCTACCTAGTGAGGCACTCTGCAACTTAGTGAGACCCTGTTTCAAAATAAAGAATAAAAAAATTGGGCTTGGGGTATAGCTCAGAGGTAGAATGCCCCTGAGTTCAATCCCCAGTACTGCAAAAAAAAAAAGAAAAGCAACCATACTTCCAATAATCTGAAATTAGTTAAATACATTAATTGTAGTATATCTATATGATGTGACAACCTATAATTTTTAAGAACTATGATCTAAAAGAAATATATGAAGCCAGGAATGGTGGATTAATATATTTCTACCAGTACTTGGGAGGCTGAGACCTGAGGATCTGGGTTTGTGGCCAGCGTGAGATACATGGTGAGGCTCTTGACAACTTAGTGGGACACTGTTTCAAAATAAAGAATAAAAAATAGGACAGGGGGTATAGCTCAGAGGTAGAATGCCCTTTGGTTCAATCCCCAGTGCTGCAAAAAAAGAGAGAGAAATATATTTAAAGATGAATTATCAGAAAAATTTAATAATATTTAAAAGAAATGTGAATGTATAATACTAATTTTATAATATAAAAACATGTATAAATATGAAGTAATATGCAATTTTTTGAAAGAAAAGGGCATGAAATAATTTTACCCCAAAAATCTGTGCTAATGATTCTATTAGAACTGTGTTACTTGTGGTTTCAATTTGTAGTTATCCTCCTTTCTTATACTATATATTTTTTTATTTTTAATGTGCTTTTATTGGTCCATTATAGTCTCAAATCATATTGACAATGACATACATGCACACAGCACTTGGTTCCTCCCCCACCTCTCCACTTCTCTCCTTCCCAGTATAGAGTACTGAGACTGATGTTGGTATATTCACATATGTACACATAGTTGATAGGATTTCCTTAATGAAACTCAGTCTTCCTTCTCCTCTTCCCTTAGATCACCTCCTTGGCCCACAGAGATTTCTCCTCCATTACATGGAGTCACTCTGGTATCCCAATTACTCCCTAGCTTACACATACTAGAGAAAACATGACCCTTCACTTTCTGTGATTAGCTAATCTCACTTAACACAATGTTCTCCAGATTCTTCCATTTTCTTGCAAATGACATAATTTTGATAATTTTATTCTTTTTTATTTTTGAGTATAATTTCACTGTGTGTATTTTCCAAAGTTTGTAATACATTCATCTGTTGTTGGACACTTGATTTGGTTCTATAATTTAGCTATCAAGAATTGTGCTGCTATGAACATGGTTATACATATATTACTGTAGTTCTCTGGTTTCAACCTCTCTGGAAAGATATCCAGGAGTGGTATAACTAAATATATGGTGGATCCATTCCAAGTTTTCCAAGGAATCTCTGCAATGATCTCTATAGCAGGGGAACTAGTTCAAAATCTCACCAAAAGTGTAGAAGAGTTCCTATTTCCCCACATCCTTACCAACATTTATTTTTATTTGACTTCTTTATGCCATTTTGATTAGGAATCTCAGTGTAGTTTTTATTTGCATCTTCATGATCTCTAATGATGTTGAGCATTTTTTATGTATCTATTAGCCATTTGTGTCTCTTCTTTTGTGAAATGTCTATTCAATTCAGTTGCCCACTTCTTGATTGGGTTATTTGATTTTTTAGTGTAAAATCTTTTAAGTTCTTTGTATATTCTAGATATTAGTCCTCTGTCAGAGGGATAGCTGGCAAATATCTTCTCCCATTTTGTGGGCTTTCTCTTTAGATTCTTGATGGTTTCCTTTGATTGTGAAACTTTTTTAAATTTTTTATTGGTGCATTGTAATCATACATTTTTGTTAGGTACAAGCTGGTAAAGGTATACATGCACACATTTCTCAATTAACACTTCCCCAATTCCCAATTCCTAACCCGGTCTCTCCCCCTCCCTCCTTCTCAAGTTCAGTTTGGTGATTGATTTTGATATGTTTGTGAAAGTACATCATGTGCCCCTCGACCTTAAGTTGAGTCACTTTCTTTGCTCATCTAAGGTTTCTCCTTCTTCGTCTAGAGTCCCTCTTATATCCCACTGTCTCCTTAACTTCCACATATTAGAGAGAGCATATGAATTTTTACATCTTGTGACTGATTAATCTCACTTAGCATAATGTTTTCCAGTTCCATCCATCTCTCAGCAAATGACATGATTTTGTTCTTTTTTATGGCTGAGTAAAATTCCATTGTGTTTGTAATCCATTCATCTGTTGATGAACATCTTAGCTGTTTCCATAGTTTGACAATTGTGAATTGTGCAACTATAAACATAGATACACATGCATCGGTCTGATAGTTTGTTTTCTATTCTTTTTGGTTGATACCCAGAAGTGATATTGCTGGATCATATGGTATGTTCATTCTCATTCATCTGAGAATCCTCTATACTGGTTTCCAAAGTGGCTGCACTAATCTGCAATCCCACCAACAATGTATTAGGGTTCCCACTTCTCCACACCTTCACCAGTATTTGTTGTTATTTGTGTTTTTGATGATTGCCATTCTAATTGGGGTTAGGTGAAATTTCAAGGTAGTTTTGATTTGCATCTCTCTGATTGCTAATGATGTAGAACATTTCCTCATACATTTATTGGCCATTTGCATTTCTTCTTTTGTGAAGTGTCTATTTAGATCCTTTTCCCATTTTTTGTTTGGGTTATTTGTTTTCTTAGCTGTAAGTTTCTTGAGTTCTCTGTATATCCATCTCAAGTTGACTCCTGTACTGGGTGAGAGGTAAAGATGTAGTTCCATTTTTCTACAACTAGATAACCAGTTTTCCCACCATTTGTTGAAAAGACTGTATCTTCTCCAAAGAATGTGTTTGGCACCTTTGCTGAAAATCCATTGGTTATAAGTGAACAGACTTGTTTATGTGTCTTTTGTTCTGTTCCATTGGTCTATGTGTCTGTTTGTGTGCCAATACCATGCGTTTTTATTACTATAGCTCTATAGTATAATTTGAAATAAGGAAATGTGATGCCTCCTGCTTGGTTCTTATTGCTGATAATTACTTTGGCTATTCTGGGCCTTTTGTTTCTCCATACAATATTTATGGATGATTTTTCCAGGTCTATGAACAATAACATTCATATTTTGATAGGGATTGCATTGACTCTGTAGATCATTTTTGGTAGAATGGCCATTTTGATAATATTTATTTTGCTTATCCAAGAACAAGAGAGATCTGTCCATCTTCCAAGATCTTCTTAAATTTCTTTTTTTTTTTCTTTTTTCTTTTTGGCGGTACTGGGGATTGAACTCAGGGGCGTTCTACCTCCGAGCTACATCCCCAACCCTATTTTTTATTCTTTATTTTGAAACCGAGTCTCACTAAGTTGCAGAGTGCCTCACTAGGTAGCTGAAGCTGGCCACGAACCTGGATCCTCAGGTCTCAGCCTCCCGAATGCTGAAATCCACAATATTCTGAGAGGATTTCATGGAAACCTTTCCATTTTTTTCCCAAGAGGAAGACTTAAATTTTACTACTCTGAACAGAAAGCAGACCAGTTCTTTGACCTACAGGACATGCTATCTTAATCTTTCAATGAGTATTGTTGCACACTCTTGAAAACATGTTTCCTAGTTCATGTATTTAGGAGTCTCAGCCGGGCGTGGTGGCACACGCTTGTAATCCCAGCATTCGGGAGGCTGAGACCAGAGGATCCGGGTTCGCAGCCAGCCTCAGCTACCTAGTGAGGCACTCTGCAACTTAGTGAGACTCAGTTTCAAAAATAAAGAATAAAAAATAGGGCTGGGGATGTAGCTCGGAGGTAGAATGCCCCTGAGTTCAATCCCCAGTACCGCAAAAAAAAAAAAAAAAAAGTCTCTCTATAGTATTTTAGCTAGAGTAGTATTGTTAGAATAATTTTAAGCACAAAATGAACATTACTGGATATTGTAGCCTCATCCCAATTGTTGATTTATTAAAACATTTTTAATTTTTATTAATGATCATTATTTCAATCACCTGCAATGTTGTTGAAATATATATTTATTCTTAATCATTTATTCTAAATGATTCTAAAAGATACATTATATTATATATATATATATATATATATATATATATATATATATATTGTAACAAACCTAACATATATGCATTCTAAATGATTTGTCAGAATTCTTCATGTTTCCTGGTACTGATTAATGATCAATAATATATGTTGTAGCTATAGCCCAAGTTTGTGGCTTCCTTCCTATTCATTCATTTATTTTGTTGTCTTTTCATGACTATAACTTATTATATTAATCAACTTAATTATTTTATTGATGTTTTACATGATGCTTCATTATTTTTATTTGTCTAGGGTTTTTATTTTTTATTTACTTATTTTTAGTGGTTCATTGTAATCACACACCTTTGTTAGGTACAAGCTTATAAAGGCATACATGCACACATTACTGATTTAACCCTTCCCCAATTCCTGCCCCATTCACTCTCCTTCCATTTTTCTCAAGTTCAGTTTAGTGATTGACTTTGATATGTTTATGAAAGTACATCATGTGCATTAGGGTGTTTCCCTCCCCCACAACCCATCACCTTCCATTAAGTCACCTACTTTGTTCATCTAAGGTCTCTCCTTCTTCTTCTAGAGTACCTCTTATGTACCACTTTCTCCCTAGCTTCCACAAATTAGGAAGAGCATATGATTTTTTTAATTGTTGGGATTGACTAAACTCACTTACCAGGTTTTCCAGGCCCATCCATTTATGTTCACATAAAATCCCATTGTGTACATATCCCATAGTTTTGTAATCCATTCATCTGTTGATGGACATTTTGGTTGGTTCCATAGTTTGGCAATTGTGAAATGTGCAGCTATGAATATAGATACATACACATCATTCTGATAGTTTGGTTTCCATACTTTTGGGTAAATACCCAGAAGTGATATTCCTGGATTATATGATAGGTTCATTCCCATTCATCTAAGGATCCTCCATGCTGTTTTCCAAAGTGTGTTGAACTATTCCTTCTATCAGCAAAGGTAAGTTTACCCTTGGCAGTCCTTTCTTGTGGTTCATCTCTGTGGTCCAATCTCTGCAGTAGGGATTTAGAGGTATCTGCTAGTATTTACAAGGACAGGTTGTGTTTAGTGTTGAAGGTTGGTTGAGGGGGAAGAAGCTGCAGTTATCAATGCAAGAATAGTGTAAAGTAGAAGGTATGATCCAGTGGAATAACAGTTTGAGTGTGTTAAAGTGATAGAAAGAGAAAAAATGTTGAGGAGAAGAATGTAGATAGGAGAAAGGGAGGGAAGCTTTAAGATGTATTAGGAAGAGAGGCAAAAAATGAACAAAAATAACAAAGCAACCAACCACCCAAACATGAATAAAAACAAAGCAATACAAAATAAAAACATAATAAAAAAAGAACAAAACAAAACCACAAAATTCTGCAAGTATGCAAGTACAGAGCTAACTTCACCTCTGCAATCTGCCACAGCTCCTTAATAAGGTGGTGCAGGGAATCCCCGCCTGGGTATGGCGGGGCTTTCGGGGGTGCTGTGTCCTGGAGTTTGCTGCTCTCAGCGTCTGGGTGGTCCCCACGGCTCCTGGTCCTGTTTTTCCACAGCCTACTTCTTCACTGCAGAGCTAGGCGGTGATCTGCTCCGGCAGAGCCGGGCAGGGATCCATGCCGAGCGTGGGTTCACTGTGCGGTGGAGTCCCTTGATCTTCCTGCTCTGCTTCCTGGATCTTCTTTATTTGTGGTTCAAATCTCGCTTTTTTTTTCTTCTGTTAAAGGCTCTTTTTATGGTAAATTTAGATCCAAATCACAGCATCTGGGGAAAGTTGTTTCACTCAGTCGCCATCTTGGATCCTCCCTCAGTGCTTGCATTTTTATTCCATGTAAATCTGCTCATATACTAACATAGGCATTGATCACAAGGCGTACAACAAGTGGTGGATTGCATAAACCTAGAATGACTATTGCTGTTGCTCCTCTTAGCAAGGAGGTAAACAAGGGCCAGGTAGTGACCAAGGCTTGAAGCCAATTTACAAATGTCTTAGCTGTTTCTGCCAGGTTAATAGAAGGGGCTCCACATTACATAGATCCAAAATCTCCGGGTGTAACTTTAACAAAAGTAGCATCTTAATAGAAGAAAAAAGCAGCAAAAGAGAGAACAAAGTAGCAAAAATTGAAACACAGCTAAGCAAAATCCAGAAAGTAGACCAGAGAGAGTGAAGGAGCCTGTATGCATGGAGCAGTGACTACCAGTGAGCCAGTTGCACAGACTGGGATCTACTAGCACTGAGACATCTAATGACTTCCTGCATACCCAACAATCAGATGTGGAGTAAACAATTATAGAACTCCATGCCCTAATAAGCCAGCATATCCCCACATGATCGACAGTGGCCAGAATGCCTAGGATGACCAACTTAAGCCTGCAGGAGCCGTGGGGACCCAGACACTGAGAGCAGCAAACTCCAGGACACAGCACCCCCGAGACCCCTGCTGTACCCAGGCGGGGATTCCCCGCACCACCCACAGCGAACAGAACGCCGGGAGCATTCAGTGTAAGCTCCCGTGGGTCTGTCCCAGCACACCACCTCAGCGCAGAACTGTGACCGTCCGAAAGAGCTTGAAATAAGATGGCCACGAACACAACTTCTTAATGGAAGCTTGAGTGTGAAACAGGAGCTGTGGAACAGACTCCAGGAGGAACAGGGGGAGCCCGCACGCCGTGAAACAGCGGCCGCCATCTTTCCTGCTAGCCCTTGCCAACCAACTTCTTGCCATCTATCCAGACCATCACTGACCTGCACCCCCAGTGACCAGAGGTGGAAGGTGGAGCAGGCCAAGCAGCAGGGATCTGAAACTGCCAAACAGAGGCTTGGTGCAGGCCACCAGCTCTACGGAATCCGGACGTGAAGCTGTGACCGTCACCCAGACGCCAAAAACTACAGGCATCTTGGCAGACCCAATGACCTGGCCTGGCGTGGAGTGACATAGACCCCAGGAAAAATAAGGGAGCAGGCACCGCAAAAGCATGCTGCAAACCGGCCGGTGCCACTTGGCGTGCCAGCCCCTCCCAGCCAATGTCCTGGCAGCTATCCATATCTCCACTGTCCTCTTGCACCCCCAGTGATCAGAGGTGAAGCAGGAAACAACAGAAATCTGAGCAGCAGGGACCTGTAAGTTGTATTGGCCCATGAGGTGCGGGAGCCCCTATTAGAAGGATAGACACAGGCACCCGCCCTTCTATGGGTGCACATAGGGCATCTGAAAAGGCCCAGCATTTAGACTGCGCTTCTGCCATCAGCAAAGGCAGAGAGAAATATGCAGTCAGGCCCTGTGGAGAGCCCAGAGACATAAGCCAGCAGTCGGAGAGGCACCAATGAAACCCCCTGCCTGCACTGACAGCAAATAAAAATGATAGAAACACACTCGAAAATTTAAGCTTGATATTTACGAACTAGCAGGGTGTATGTTCTAGCGGTTGGTTGCTGTTTTTACTGTAAGGATAAAAAAATTAAAATATAACTAAAATGCAGAAGCCCAGGTCCCCCTTGGGTTTCAGAAGAGTCCAAGACCCCCTTAAGTTCTCTGACAATGATAAAACATTATGTAAACATTTGAAAATGGAATATAAGCCATATGTTTGGATATGTCTGCTCTGTACTTATCTGGCCTTTCGGGGCGCTGTGACCATGAACACTCTCACTGTTCAAGATGTTTTTAAATTGTTATACTTGTTATGACCAGTGTATGTCTAGAAATGCTTATGTCTTGGAAAACTTGTCCCTCTCACCCCTCCCAGCATGCCTTGAACTTTCTACTCCTACCTTGCTGCTTCTCTTTTAAAAACCCTACTCACTGAGGCTCGGGGCTCCTCTCCTCTGTCTCTTTAAAAGACATGAGTGGGGTCCCAGCGCTGGCTCAATAAACCTCTTGCTTTATTGCATCAAGTGATGACTCTCGTGATTGACTGGGGTGAGTGCTGAGATCCCCTAACTGAGGAAGGGTCTCTCCCAAACCTTACATTACATTTCGGGTTTTTTGTTTTTGTTTTGTTTTGTTTTTGGTGTTAAGTTTTATTGGTTTTTACTCAGTTTCCGTTCTGTATTACCTTGATTTACATATGTTTGTTTGGATGATTGCTTGCTTTGTTTTAACTTGCTTAGTTTGTTGAATCTCCTCCTTTTCCCTTTTACAAGCTTCCCCTCCCTCTCTCCCCCCTATATTCCTCTCCTCAACTCAGTCCCTTCTCCCTTCTCTTTTTCTTTTTCTTTTTTTCCTGCCTCATATCAAGACCATCTCATACTGCCACACTCAAAACTCTATATTGATTACCAGAATCTCCTGACATATCACTAACCTTTACAATATATCACAGCAACACACTCAACCTCTTATTCTGCTGGAACATACTTCTTCTTTACCCTATTCCTGCATTCATCACTGTGACCTCTCACCCAACCTTTATCACTGATTACAACCTGTCTCTGTATATACATTCAGACACCTCCAACCCCCCCCATGGAGATTGGACAAGAAAACTTACAAGAGCAGCAAAGATATAAATCTAAGAATAGGTGGAACATGGGAAGGAAAAATAACAAAGAAACAATGAGCTACCAAAACCCCTCAATAACAGATCTCACCAACCCAGAATGGCAGAGACTACCAGAAGAACAATTCAGATCTTTAATACTAGAAACAATACAGGATTTTTAGAAAGAATGTAGGCAGAGCTTTAGAGAAATAAAGGAAGAAATAAAAGAACAAATAAACAAAGAATTTGATGACATGAAAAGAAACCAAAGAGAAGCATTGAAGGAAGTGAAAGATAAATAACCGAAATGAAGGCATCAATACAAACTATAAACAGCAGATTAGACCACATGGAAAATAGATTATCACTCTTAGAATATGACCATTCCAAAAATGAATCTATAGTACATAATTTAGAAAAAAAATTCGACAGTATGAATTGGACATTGAAGAGATCTGGGCCAATTTTAAAAAAGCTAACCTAAGAATAATAGGCATAGAAGAGGGATTAGAAGTTGAAACTTTTGGAATAAACAATCTCTTCAAAGAAGTAATATCAGAGAATTTTCCAAACATAGAAAGAGAAGTCGACACACAGGTGCAGGAAACATACAAAACTCCCTCAAGACAAGACCAAAGAAGAGGCTCACCGCACCACATAATAATCAAGTTGACAAATGTAGAGGCAAAGGAGAGAATTTTAAAGGCAGCAAAAGTAAAAGGCCTAGTGACATTTAAAGGCAAGCCAATTAGAATCACTCCAGACCTCCCAAATCAAGTCATGAAAGCCAGGAAAGGCTGGAGTAACATATTCCAAAACCTGAAAGAAAATAACTTGCAGCCAAGAAATCATACCCAGCAAAACGCTCTCTTAAAATAGACGGGGATATAAAAACCTTCCATGACAAACAGAAACTGAAAGAATTTATGTCTTCCAAACCAGCACTAGAGAAAATATTTAGAGATTAACTACAAAGAACTAATGAGTAAACATCAGAACCAGAGAAACAATCATTTCCAGGATGCAAACAACTAAGCAAAGAAGAATAAACACCACCCAAAACAGAAGTCAAAACTCAAAATGTTAGGAATCAAAAATCATCTCTCAGTAATAACATTGAATATAAATGGTCTCAATTCCCCAATAAAAAGGCACAAGGTGGCAAAATGGATTAAAACTCAGACTCCATCTATATGCTGCCTGCAAGAAACACATCTAACAAGCAAAGATGCCCACAAGTTAAAGGTGAGGGGCTGGAGTAAGGTAATCCATGCCAATGGTACCCGAAGACAAGCAGGAGTAGCAACCATGATATCAGATAAATTAGACTTCAAGCCTAAGCGTATAAGAAGAGACAAAGCAGGTCATTTTTTACTAGTAAAAGGAACAATCCAGCAAGAGGAAATAACAATTATCAACATTTATGCCCAAATGCAGGCGCAGCCACCTTCATAAAACAAACTCTGTATGATACAAAGACACACATAGATCCAAATACACTAATACTAGGAGACTTCAATACTCCTCTTACATCTCTAGACCGTTCCTCTAAACAGAGGGTCAGTAGAGATGCCTCAGACCTAAAGAATACCATAAACCACGTGGACCTATTAGATGCTGGTTTCTTGAAAAAATAAACAAGATAGATAAACCATTGGCCAACCTAACCAAAAGAGAGAATCAACCCAAATTACCAAAATAAGAGATGAAAAGGGTGATACTACCACCGACAGTATGGAAATACAGAGGATAGTCAGAAACTATTTTAAAAACCTATACTACAACAAAATGGAACATCTAGAAGAAATTAACAAATTTCTAGACACATATAACCCTCCTAAATTGAGTCAAGATGATATTGAAAACTTAAATCATCCAATAACAATCAAAGAGAGAAACAGCAATAAAGAATTTACCACCAATAAAAGCCCAGGGCCAGATGGTTTTCCAAGTGAATTTTATAAAACATTTATAGAAGAGCTACTCCTAATACTCCTCAAGCTATTCTGTGACATGATATTATACTTAGAAGACCCAATAAACCCAACCAAAAAAACTTATAGAACTGATCAATAAATTCAGCAAAGTGTCTGGATACAAAATCAATCTTAAAAAATCAGAAGCTTTCCCGTATGCCAACCATAAATCCACTGAAAAAGAAATCCAGAAAACAATTCCACTCACAATAGCACCCTGAAAAATAAAATACTTAGGGATAAACCTAACCAAGGAGGTTAAAGACCTCTATAAGGAAACTTACAGAAACTTACAGAAAGCTGAAGAAGGAAATTGATGAAGACCTTAGAAGATGGAAGGATCTACCATGCTCTTGAATATGCAGAATAAATATCAAAATGGCCATCCTCCCAAAACATCTACAGATTCAATGCAATACCCATGAAATTACCAAGGACGCTCCTCACAGACATAGAAAAATCAGTCCTTAAATTCATCTGGAAAAACAAAAAGCCCAGGATAGCCAAAGTAGTTCTTAGCAACAAGAACCATGCAGGAGGTATCACAATACCTGACTTCAAACTCTACTACAAAGCCACAGTAATAAAAACAGCTTGATATTGGCACAAAAACAGACACACAGACCAATGGAGCAGAATAGAAGACTGAGAAACAGACCTACAGACTTACAGTCAACTGATATTTGACAGGAGCCAAAAATATACACTGGATAAAGGATAGCTTCTTTAACAAATGGTGTTGGCAAAACTGGTTAACCATATGCAGGAAAATGGAAATAAATCCCACTTTCTCACCCTGCACAAGAGTCAACTCAAGGTGGATCAAAGACCTGGAAGTTAGGCCAGAGACCTTGCAGCTACTTGAAGAGGGCATAGGACCAACACTTCAACACTTCAAAAACTTTCTCAACAAGACCTCAAAAGCACAAGCAGCCGGGTGTGGTGGAGCATGCTTGTAATCCCAGCATTTGGGAGGCTGAGACCGGAGGATCCAGGTTCGTGGCCAGCCTCAACTACCTAGTGAGGCACTCCACAACTTAGTGAGACTCGGTTTCAGAATAAAGAATAAAAAAAATTAGGGCTGGGGGTATAGCTCGGAGGTAGAATGCCCCTGAGTTCAATCCCTAGTACCGCCAAAAAA
>PVLC010013259.1:8082-42256 GCA_004027655.1 Graphiurus murinus | reverse complement strand
TACAGATGGGGGTGGGGGTGGGTGCAGGAGCAAGACGTGGAACAATTTACACGTAATTTATCTAAATTACTGGGTCTGGCCGGGTGTGGTGGCGCACGCTTGTAATCTCAGTACTGGGGAGGCTGAGACAAGAGGATCCGGGTTCTCGGCCAACCTCAGGTACTTAGTGAGGCCCTCTGCAACTTAGTGAGACCCGGTTTCAAAATTAAGAATAAAAAAATAGGGCTGGGAGTGTAGCTCGGAGGTAGAATGCCCCTGGGTTCAGCCCCCAGTATAAATAAATAAATAAATAAATAAATAAATAAATAAATAAATAAATACACTGGGTCTGTTTAACTCCTAAACTTGATGCTTTCTTTAAACATTGAAGTTTAGAAGTTATAATCTCCTGTTGTCTTGGCTGATAACTTTCTACATCAATTCTAATTTCTTAATAGATCTTTAGTATCTAATGTGCATTTCCTTCTGACTCACCCTTTTACCAAAACATTTGTTTTGGGGGTCAAGGAAGCTTAGCTAAAATATATTTAAATAAGATCCTAGCTAACTTAGTTTCTTTATTCTAAAAATTTTACTCATGTTCTATCTCCAGACTACAGATTATAGCTGATCAAAACAGCCTGGATCAAAGAAGTTGATGTGGAGCAGGACAGTAATAAACTATATGCGTAAGAATTTACAAGCCAAAGAAGAAGTCAAGTCAAACGACATTCTTTATCACCTTAAAAAAAAATTCACACCATTAACGTTGGCATAGTGTCTTCTGTTTTGTTTTTCAACTGACCCTGAAGTTACTTCCTCTATACCATTGAAATCATTATTATATTTTAAATGGGTATTATTTGATAAAATTACAGGTCATCTTTCATCTAATTCATCATCAATTTGGTTTCCTACCTTTTTAATGCTGTTGATTTCAGGAAAATTACAATAATTATATTCTCTGCCCCCCCCCATCTCCCAAATCACCTGCTCCCATGTAGATGCGAATGTTCATCCTACCTGCGTCTGCTTTTTGAAACAAGAGCCGGGAGCCGGTGGTGGATGAGGAAGTCACTTCTTAGAATAGCTGGCTGGTTTCTCTTTCCTTCCTGTCGGGCTCAGGCTGAAGCAGCACATCCCCGTGGTCACCTCAGTGTGTCTGCAGCGACTCCTACATCACAAGGACCAAGGCAGGAAGGCCACACCCAGGAGCCCTTGCGGGCCAGCTGGAGGCAAGACCAAGTTGATCTGAGGAAATGTTTCACCCTTTACAAGAAGTCCCCCGTAGAGACCAGCTTGCTCCTCCTCCGAGGTTTTGAGAAAGGGGTTTTACCTTGACCTCAACTACAAAGCACTAACTACTTCCCAAAGAACAGCTGCTAACCCAACACCTGACTCAGAACAAGATTGCACTGGGTCTTCGTGACGTACCATTGTGTAATACATCATGCCTACAGAATATTATATCAAGCCATGCTTTTAATCCCAGTACTTGGGAGACTGAGACAGGAGAATCACAGGTTTGCGGCCAGCCTCAGCTGCTTAGTGAGGCCCTCTGCAACTTAGTGAGACCCTGTTTCAAAATAAAGAATTAAAAATAGGGCTGGAGGTGTAGCTCAGAGATAGAATGCCCCTGGGTTCAATCTCTAGTATTGAAAAAAAAAAAAAAAAGAATATTATATAAACCATAGCACAGCACTGTGGTTTGAACATCTGTGCCCTTCCAAATGCACATCAAAACTTAATGACCATTGTATTAAGTATTAAAACTATTAAGAGGTGGGATAAAATTTTGCAGGGTATGGGGGATTAAGCCCAAGGGCATTCTACCTCTGAGCTATACCCCAGCCCTATTTTTATTTATTTATTTATTTTTGGTACTAGAGATTGAACCCAGAGGCATCCTATCTCCCAGTTTTTATTTTTTATTGTGAAACAGGGTCTCACTAAGTTGCAGAGGGCCTTAGTAGCTGAGACTCGCCACGAACCCACACCCTCTGGTCTCAGCCTCCCAAGTACTGGGATTACAAGTGTGAGCCATCATGCCCGGCTTTATTTTCTATTTTGAAACAGGGTCTCATTAAGTTGCTGAGGCTGGCCTCAAACCTGTAATCCTTCTGTCTCAGCCTGCACAGTACTGGGATTACAAGTGTGCGGCACTGCGCCCAACTCAAAGGCAGAACTTTGAAGAGGTGATTCAGTCATAGGACTCTGTCTTCATGAGTGGATCGATGGCGTTACCTTGGGAGTGGGTTTGTTACCTTGGGAGCGGGTTCCTTATAAAAGCATGGCCCCCGTCTCTCTGCCTCTCCCTCCTTCCTTCTTCCCTTCTGTCATGTGATGTCTTCCACCATATTGTGATGCTGCAAGAAAGCCCTCACCAGGGCAGCCCCTCCTGGCCTCAAGAACAGTGGGACATAAATGTCTTTCTCTTATAAATTGCATAGTCTGTGGTATCCTATCATAACAGCAAAAAAATAGACTAAGATACCCAGCTTGATGAGTGTTTCCAAGGTGAACTCACTCCATAAAAACAAACAAACAAACAAACAAAAACAGCATGGCTGGGCATGGTGGTGCACCCCTGTAATCCCAGTACTTGGGAGGCTGAGACAGGAGGATGGCAGGTTTGAGGCCAGTGTCAGCAATTTAGTGTGACCCTCAGCAACTTAGTGACACCTTGTTTCATAAAAAATAAAAACAGGGCTGGGGTGGAGCGTGGCGGTAGACTGCCCCTGACTTCAATCGCCAGCACCACAAAAGAAAGAAACAGAACATGAACAGATCCTGGAACCTATTACCATCTTCCTCCCAAGGTAACTCTTGCCGTGACCTCTGACATTATTAATCTTCCTGCATCAATGAAACCACACGATATTAACTCATTTGGGTCTGGCTTCCTTCAGCATTATGTGTATGAGACTCATTGATACAGTTGCATGTAGTTACTATTTGCTAATTTTCCTTGCTGCATTGTATTTCATTGTATTAATTCCTACATAAATTATGTCATATTGTTTCTGGATATTTGTGTTATCATTTTTGGTTACTGTGAATAGCCTTGCTACAAACAATTTTGTATAGTCTCTTGGAGGAATGCTGGTTCGTTCCTGCTGTTTATAAAGTGTCTGAAAGTGAAATTGCTAGGTCACAGGTTAGGGATATGTTCCACTTCAGAGGACACTGCCGCACACCTTCCAGAGTGGCTGGACTCGTCCACAGCTCGACCACGTCCTCACCAACATCTGGTCTTTCTTGTTTTATCCATTCATGTGGGTGTGTAGTGGTCTCACGTTATGGTTTTTGTTTTCTTTTCTTTTCTTTTTTTTTTTTGTGGTACTGGGGATTGAACTCAGGGGCATTCTACCTCTGAGCTACACCCCCAGCCCTATTTTTTACTCTTTATTTTGAAACCGAGTCTCACTAAGTTGCGGAGTGCCTCACTAGGTAGCTGAGGCTGGCCGCGAACCCAGATCCTCTGGTCTCAGCCTCCCGAATGCTGGGATTACAAGTGTGTGCCACCACGCCCGGCTTTCACGTTATGGTTTTAATGTGTATTTCCCTGATGTTTAATACAGATGAGCAATTTGAGCATTATTTTATATGCTTATTGGTTACTTGGGTATTTATTCTTATGTAGAGCTGTTCAAGTTGTTCATATTTTTCAAATGGGTCATCTGCTGTTCTCTTACTGATTTGTATAAGTTTTTTAAATATTCAGATGAGCCAGGCATGGTGGCACACACTTGTAGTCCCAGTACTTGAGAGGCTAAGACAGGAGGATCACAGGTGCTTGGCCAGCACCAGCAACTTAGCAAGGTCCTGAGCAACATAGTGACACCCTGTTTCAAAATAAAAAAAAATAGCCAGGTATGGTGGTGTATGCCTGTAATCCCAGTACTTGGGAGGCTGAGACAGGAGGATTGCAGGTTTGAGAACAGTCTCAGTAACTTAGTGAGACTCTCAGCAACCTAGTGAAACCCTGTCTCCAAACAAAAAATAAAAAGGGCTAGGAGTGGGGGTGCAGCTCAGAGGTAGAATGCCCCTAGTTTCAATCCCCAGTACTACAAAAAAATTCAGGATGAGTCCTTTGCCAAAAAAAAAAATTTTTTTTTTAAATTTAAAAATAAACACACACATTTATATATACACACACATGTATATTTATATATATAAAGACACCTGATATTTAGTATAATTCATATAATATTGTATCATATTATATATAGCAATATATGACATGTATCACATATGATAATATAATAGTAATATAATACATGTTATATATATATTAATATCATATGATATACCAGATATTTTCTCCCATTCTATGGGCTTAATTCTTTCATTCCCTTAATGGCCTTTTTGGGGGTCTAGACTTGCTCCTGAGGATGAACTAGGGTGACTCCTAATTGAATGCGATTTTCCGCAGTGAGATGATGCTGAAGCTCGAGGTGCTCTGTGGCGTCACTAGATCTCTCTGAACCCTCTGGACCTCGGCTTCCTCATCTACACATGGGGTTCACTTTGGTCGTCCCTTTAGCTCTTGGGTTCTGAAGTTTCGTCCTTCTGCGGCCTGAGGATGCTGAATTCCATCAGGCGAGGAGCAGCGGGTGGGGGTGGGCTGCCGGGGGAGAGTGGCAGTCAGGAAGACTGAATGAAGGGGGTCAAGCTTTGGGGTGTGAAGGATCTGAGCAGTGTCAGGCACATCACCAGCCCCCCGGAGCCCATTTCCTGGTGAGGGTCAATAAAGCTTCCCTCTTAGTTTTACAGTTCATGTAATTCATCCACAAACGTTTACTGTGTATCTCTTATGTATCAGGGACGGCCACAGTGATCATGTGGAGGACCCCCAGCCCTAAGTAAGTCCTCAGTAATGATTAACTGCTACTGGCTTAGTATTAGAGTTACTGGTTTGCAGCATGAGATGCTGAGTCAATCCTTTTAGGAATATTCAGAGGAAAATGTTTCTGGAATGAGAATCATAATGTCCACAGTAGCTGTATCAGTTTGTTCGGTCTACTGTAACAAGTATCACAGAATGGGCAGCTTAAGTGGAAATTTATTTTCTCATGATTCTGGAAGCTGGAAGTCCAAGGTCAAGACGTGAGCAGGGTTGGGTACATCTTTTATCTGGAGTCCTCTCTCCTTGACCTGCAGACGGCCGTCTTCTCCCTGCGTCTTCACATGGTAGTTGCTTGGCGATCTTCTGTGACCTTACAAGGATGAAAATCACATTGGTTTAAGGCCCAGACACATGACTTCATTTTACCTTAATTATATCTTTATAGGCATTATCTTCAAATAAAGTCAAATTCTGAGTGTGAATATACAAACTTGTAGTATGTGTGACATAATTCAGACCACAGCAGCAGGATATACTAAGAAAATATTAGAACTTCCATTTATTTTTTAAAAGCTAAAGCTCAAACTTTATTCATATCCAACAAATGGACTTATCATTGACTATACCACTTAAAAATAAACATACCTTTGGAACTCATGCTCAAGAAATTGTTCCTGCTCAAGGGCCCATAGTCCAAGAAGTTTGGAGACTTCTGATCTGATGCTTTAGGCTACAGCGGACAGCAGACGGAGACAGAATGTGACTAGGGGTTGAAATAACTGAGCAGGTGTGTAAATTAGATCAAATCTGAAAGTAAAGCGAGGTGACGTGGGGCCCTTGGAGGATCAGGCCAATGTGCTGTGGAAGGACAGGGCAGCTGCGGTGGACAGCATGATGAAATCACAAAGAAACCTTCAGAATGTGGAATGCACAGCAGGGGTACAACCCTGCACCCTTCAGTGTCCCTGCTGTGTTAACTCAGATGTGGCAAAGACTTGCTCTGGATAATGAAATATGCGCAGAGGTGGCGTGTGCCACTCAGGAGCGGCACCTTCATAGCCAGGACTCAAGTCACCACTCCGTCTCCCTTTGCTCTCCCTGGGTAACTGCAGAAGGACTGCTCCATCAGCCTGGTCCCAGCATGGAGAAGACACAGGACAGAGCCATCGCAGGCCCTCGACAGTCAAATAGTAGAGCAACAAGTCAATCCTTGTTGGTATCAACCACTAAGAGTCTGGGGTTGTTTGTTTCTGCAGCTGACCTAGCCTATCCTAACTAATGTAGTGCATACACTTTCATGTACACAGAATTGGTAATGAAATGATGTGATAACTACTATGGCATGACTATGAGCCAGTCAGAATAAATGCCTGCTGGAAGCCCCTGCTGTGGACAAGTTATGCTCAGTTGCTGGATCTCGGGCTGGGGCTCTAGGGAAGGGGCTGCAGTAGCTACAGCATTTCCACTTGGTATACTAAATGTTTGGGTACAACTGTGTCCATGCTTCCCAGCTGAATAGTGGACCTCAATATAAGCATTTCTTAGCTAATGTCCTTAGTGTGTTATTTCTCAGCATAGGACTCTCACTTTAGATGCAGCACCCACATGTTTATTTTCTTTCTCATGATGCGAAATTCCTCAGAGTAGTATTTTGACACTGTTCTTTTTTTCTTCCCCTGATTTTTCTGTTGGGCTGGGGATTGAACCCAGGGACCCTCTACCACTAAGCTACACCACAGTCCTTTTTTATATTTTATTTTGAGGCAGAGTCTCACTAAATTGCTGAGGCTGGCCTCAAACCTAGGATCTTTCTGTCTCAGCCTCCCAAGTACTGGGATTATAGGCGTGCACCACCACGCCTGGCCTCTCCTTCTTAGTATAGCTTCATGATGCATCTCAGCGACACACTCCAAGGCACAGAGAAAGGAAGGAAAAGGTTGACTAGCTACAGGGCTGGGTTTGGATTGTGAAGGGCCACAAATCAGGAACAGAAGGACAGCACGTCTAGATAGTATCAATATTATCTGTCGATCGCTATGATTATTAAGCACACACTTGCTAGATAAACGCATTGGCAACCCCAGTCCCTATTTCTGCAGAGTGTGAATCTGAGAGTCTTAATTGGAAGGAAGAGAGAGAGTGCACACAACCCCTGCCGATCTATGACTAACTGCTAAATTGAAAAACAAACCCAAGATTCACTCCACCAACTTACTGCACATAAACTAAACAATATTCTAAAATATGGCTGAATCCCAGAGATTTATGAGCAGTTATGAGTCAATATGTTTATGCTCCAGGGCTTCTGATGGACATCTACTGTTGGAAGACGGGAGGTGGAGAACGGCAGCTAGTGAGCTACCAAACGCCATACTGATTTTAAATTCCCTAGCCCTACAGCCTATACATCAACTGGGCAGAATACCCATACTATATCCCTGTAATTTTTTTTTTTTTTTTTTTTTTTGCGGTACTGGGGATTGAACCCAGGAGCATTCTACCTCAGCTACACCCCCAGTCCTATTTTTTATTCTTTATTTTGAAACACAGTCTCACTAAGTAGCTGAGGCTGGCCATGAGCCTGCAATCCTCCTGTCTCAGCCTCCCAAGTACAAGCATGTGCCACCATACTTGGCTTCTATATCTTCTTTTTTTTTTTTTTTTTTTGCGGTACTGGGGATTGAACTCAGGGGCATTCTACCTCCGAGCTATACCTCCAGCCCTATTTTTTATTCTTTATTTTGAAACCGAGTCTCTCTAAGTTGCGGAGTGCCTCACTAGGTAGCTGAGGCTGGCCGCGAACCTGGATCCTCCGGTCTCAGCCTCCCGAATGCTGGGATTACAAGCGTGCGCCACCACGCCTGGCCTATATCTTCTTAAGCACTGACACATTACATAAATCTAGATAATTCAAACTCTTCTATGAACAGAAATCAGTTTTTAAAAATATTCCACAGAGTCCATGTCTTAGTCAACTTCGTAGTGCCAACCCCAGCTCAGAGCCCGACACAAAAGGTGGGTTGATATATGTGTGTTTAATAAACAAATAGTTCAGAAGATGAACATACCAACTCATTTACTGAGCAGACTAAAAAAGCCAAATACCATAGTCATCTAATGAATGCTCTTTGATAGTTAAGATTGGAGAGTGGTACCCAGATTGTATAAGCTGAAGTCATGTAAAAGTTTTTAGATGCACATTTACATGTCTTCCGTTGATTTATGTGCATGCTAGTGATCTTTAGTTACAATATTGCTTAATATCTATGCACTATTACAGCAGTCATTTAGGAGATTTATTTGAATTAGGACTTCTCCAGAGCCTGAGGTGGAACACGACTGTAATCCAAGCTACCTGGAAGGCTGAGGCAGGGGAATCACAAGTTCAAGGCCAGCCTGGGCAACTTAGTGAGACGTGTGTGTGTGTGTGTGTGTGTGTGTGTGTGTGTGAAGGGGAGGAAGTTCTAAAAGGCTGAGGATGAAATAAAAAGGCTATCCCAACTGCATAGTCTCCAACTGCAGATGTTCACTCAGAATCTCTCTACTCTAGCTTTCTGCATAGTTCTAAGACACTTAGCCAGTGGAACTCCAAATCCACAACAAAGTAGAAGAAAATTAGGAGAGAGGTACAAGGGCCTCTTTGGCATCAGCATGATGGTGGGGTTGGTGGGGGGTGGGGAGGAGGGCCTGGAGCCAGGGGCGCAGAGAAGGACACCTAAAAGGATTGCAGGGGAATCTGGGAATGACAGGAAGACAAGGTAATGTTAGAATTAGAATGATGTGCAGGACTGAACCCCTGCAGCAGGTGAGGTGAAGTCAGGTAATCAGAAGGGAACTTAAAGGGTAAAATAAAGTTCGGAATCCAGTGAGCAGGAGACCAGGCATGGCAAACAATCTGCCTGCCCAGTGCGTCCCCTTGCTCAGGCCAAGTGCCTAGGGCAGTCCAGCCGCATTCTGCCCTCCTTTTGTAGGAAGCGCTCCACTCCCCGGTTCTCTCCATTTGGGTCTGAGGCAGAGCTAATATCTTTGAGGGAAGTCATTCATCCATTTGTTAAATTTTAATTGTGCACCTACTATGAGCCAGACACAATGCCCGAGGAAGGAGAGATACATTAGTAAATAAAATTCTGCCTGTGTGAAACAGGTTCTGAGTGAGAGACACCATAAACAGGCAGCCAGCCACAAACTCATCCTTCCAAACTGAGAAACCCACTGGGAAGGAAACGAACAGGATGATGAGGGAGAGGACAGGAGGGGACCGCCTTGGACAGAGAGGTCAGAAAAGGCCTCTCCATAGAGATTTTGAGCTAAGACCTGTTAAAGCCTAATCCTGTGAAGACCATCAGCCATGGATCGGTCTGTAGGTAAAGCATTGGAATTACTGACTTGTGACAGGGGAGAATGGGGGAGAGAGGAGAAGTGTCCTGCGGTCCCTCTGAAGGGCTCTGGTAAGAGCCTGACTAATAGACCACCCAGGTGACAAGTGAATCAGCTGTTACTGTCATCTGAGAGATCCCAACCTTGAGGGAGGGTCAGGAGTTTTAGTGTAGAAACAAGGGATGTTAATGAATTGAATTTAGTTTATCCTACCAAGTTCTGGAGGTCTTTACCATTAGCTCTTTCAGGAAGTAGCAGGAAGAGACAGACAGTGGGTTCCAGCAGCCACACTCTGGAGAGGTAGCGTGGCGGCTGAACTCCAAGTGCAGGGTAAAACCAGAACCAGCAGACTTCCCGAAAGTGCCAGCCCGGGAGTACATTTAAACAGCTGCATATGCCTCCGCCCTTCGTGCAACAGCTCATTTCCACGAAGACCGCGGGATACAAGTCGAGTCTGTACCTAGTTCACTCCGATTCAAGAAGCCAGGGAGCGTGGTGCATTTTATACAATTTCCCACCCAAAATATGCGTGGGGGGTACTGAGCTACATCCCCAGCCTTACTTCATTTTTTATTTTGAAATAGTATCTCACTAAATTGTTGAGGGCCTCGTTAAATTGCTGAGGCCGTCCTTGGACCTGTGATCCTGCTGTCTCAGCCCTACCGCGTACTGGGATTACAGGCGTGTGCGCCCCCATGCCCGGCTCAAAATGGTTTTTTTACATGGTTCTTAAAGGAAACTTTCTCATTTACTGTATACGGAAAACACGTCTCCATTGCTTCGTTCAGACAACTCTCCTAATCCTAGGTTCCGAAGGGGACCGTAACCAATCTCTCCCACGCCGCCTTACCTTCAGAAGTCACTTTACACCCTGTTGCTACATCCTTCCACCCGGTTTGAAAGTTCTACCTCACACAGTACGAGCTGGAGGCAGGGCTGCCCCTCCCGGACTGGCTTTTGTACATTTGTTTGGTGTGAGCTGCTTCGGTTTAGTGTGCTGCTAGGCTACCCTGACGGGTTGGCGCGGAAACCACCACCTTGGTGAGGACAGGAGGAAACGCCAATTCCGGGCTACGGCGGGTCCGCCCACGGCTGCTGAGAACTGCAGAGGATCTAGCGGAGAATGTGGGCGGGGCCCGGAGGGCAGTGGGCGGGGCCCGATGGATGTGGGGGGCCTGGAGCGGCAGTGTGGGCGGGGCCTGGAGGGGAGTGGGCGGGGCCCTGGAGCTGCAATGTGGGCGCGGCTCGGAGGGCCATGGGCGGGGCTTTGGAGCAGAGTGTGGGCGTGTCTTAGAGTCTAGCATCACGTGGCTCAGAAGCCGGCTTGGCAGTGTCCGGGCCGGGGGCGTGTCCTAGGAGGGGCGTGTCCAGAGCAGGGAGGGGCGGGCCCTTTGTGCGCCTGCGCAGTCCGCTCTACTCCGGGCGCCAGTGGCGACGCGCTAGAGGAAAGATGGAAGACTACCAAGCTGGAGAGGAGGTAACCGCCCAGGGGGCGCCTGGAGGGTGGAGGCCCAGAGCCCGGGGCGTGGTGGCGCGACCCTGCCTGGGGAGACTCGGCTGCCTCTCTCCGCGGCTCGGGGTCCTCCCTGACTAGAGGCTGGCGAGCGCCCGCCGGCGCCGCCCCGCAGTGGCCGGCCCGGGCGCCGCCGCCGTTGCCCAGCCGGGAGGACGCCGGAGGCTACGGGGCTCGACTCCTTCCCACGCGGCCGGAGCCCAGGCGGTCTGCAGAGAGTGCCTCGGGACCTGACAGCCTCGCCCCCCAGCCCGACTCCTGGCCCGCAGCGAGGACGCGGGGGGAATGACATCATTCCGCCCTTTATTTTGCCATGCAGACCCCAGCCGGGTCCCTAGAAGTGGGGGTGGCAGGCTGGAGCGTGGACATTTGGATGCAGAAGTCTAAAGTGGCATCCTTGCGTGATCTGGGCGGAGGTGGGGTCCTTTCAGCCCCTTCCGTAGGGGGTCTGATGTCCAGGCTGCCTGCCAAGTGCAGACGTGCAGATAGACCCTGCCTTTGTCTGGCACCTTGTCCTTCAGTGCCGCGCTCGCTCCCACCCAGGCCGCCACCACGCCTGGCAACAAATGAGCACATACATTTCATTTCACTGTAAGTTCTAGATGTTGATAAGGTAACTCGCGCTTGTAGAAAAATTGTCTCTTGTCCCAAGAAGTAGAGCAAAGCACACAATTATTTGCCAAGCAGAAGGTACTCAATGTAAAGGTGTGCTGTTAAAATGGCCATTTCTTTAAGCCGAAAAGCATTCAGGAAATGAAAGGAGCTGACAGACGCTGCTATTACAGGATAGTTGCTCATTTTCTTCTTGCAGAATAACCCTTGTTGAAATGCAAATAGGGTCCTATATATTATGCAGCCTGTCAAAAATATTTATAAATTTTGGTAAGGTTTGATATTTTATTGTTTTTGAAATTTAGTTCAAACAGGAATGTTTTGAGGAGAAAATAACTAAGACTTAAAAGGACTGATCCTAGAATTTGTTTGATCTGATATCCTACCACAAACTTTGTTCGTGTGTGTGTGTGTGTGTGTGTGTGTGTGTGTGTAAGGAAGGGGTGTTACTAGGGCTTAAACCCAGAGGCGTTCTACCACTAAACTACACCCCTGGCCCGATTTTATTTTTTATTTTTTTAATTTGAAACAGGGTCTTGCTAAGTTGTTGCCCACAGGCCTGGGACCTGCAATCCTCCTGTCTGGAATTATGGGAGGGGGAGGGGGACCACACTGGGCTCTAAGAGCAGTGTCATCAGTGTTTGAATGCCATTAGCAACCAAGTGAATAATTATGAGAAGACATGGGTCAGGGGCAGCTAGCAAAGGAAAAGCTTTTTCCTGTAAACTAACTAATGTAACCTTGGAAACTGGCTTGCATTATAATAACATCAAGTAGAATTTTTTAAAGAGGAAAAAGGCCTTGTAAGAGAAAGCCCTTCATACTGCATTCGTACTGAGGCAGCTAAGCGACTTCAGGATCCAGATTGAAATGGCGTATTTGTAAACTGAAGGAGCTGAACAGAATGATGTGTTTTACATGAGGACGAGACCCGGGAGGAGGGGACCAGGACTGTCGTCCCTTGGCCTTGCGTTAGGTGTTTACTGAGTTGTCCATTCCGGTCCTGCTACCAGCCTCTCTACTAATCCTTTTCTGCATATCCTCTAACTTCATACAGAAGATTCTACTCTGAACTCATTCATCTTTCTTAATAGAAATTGAGACTCCAGTGGATTTAGTACCATTGGTCTACTTCCCACTAAAGTCCATTAACATGTTCCACACTACCTTTTATATGCTTTAACCATATATAAAGTTACACAGGGACTTTCCTTTATGGTTTAGGATCACTGTAGTCACTTGGGTCCTTTAAACTTCCAAAAATGATTTAATCTCTAAGTTACTGTACTTTTGTGTGTGTGTGTGTGGCATTGGGGATTGAACTCAGGGGCATTCTACTTCCGAGCTGTACCCCCAGCCCTATTTTTTTATTCTTTATTTTGAAACAGGGTCTCACTAAGTTGCAGAGTGCCTCACTAGGTAGCTGAGGTTGGCTGCGAACCCGGATCCTCTGGTCTCAGCCTCCCAAATGCGGGAATTACAAGCGTGCGCCACCATGCCCGGCACGTTACTGTACTTTTTTTGGTGTGTGTGGAACTGGGGACTGAACCCAGGGGCATTTTACCTCCGAGCTACACCCCCAGCCCTATTTTTTATTCTTTATTTTGAAACAAGGCCTCACTAAGTAGCTGAGGCTGGCTGCAAACCTATGATCCTCCTGTCTCAGCCCCCCAAATACTGGGATTACAAATGTGCGTCACCGCGTCCAGCTTACTGTACATTTTGATGACTTTGATGATTTGGTTCCCAAGTATAACTTCTCGTGAGTATAGCAAGGGAAGTGGCTTTGGGCAGCTAGTTCTTATTCCTCCTGAAAAGAAAGGAAATCACTGGAAGAGGCAAGGTCCCACACTTGGCAGTAGCCAAGCAGGGAGGAAAATGAGTCAAAGTAGCCAGGTACTTGGGAGGCTGAGGCAGGAAGATCCACGTTCAAGGGCAGCACAGGATAGCTTAGCAAGACACTGTTTCAAAATAAAGAACAAATAGGGCTGGGGAGTGTAGACTGTCCCTTCAATCCCTACACACAAGCTGGGGTCACTGCTTTTATTCCAGAAGATGCTCTTTGACTGAGGGCTCCTGGGGCTACGCCCTCTTGGAGGCCTGTCTAGAGCTAAGTACTATTCCCGACTCAGCAGTAATTCCAACTGCTCCTTCTGTAAGGAAGCACGTTGGCCTGCAAGTGCTTGGCTTATGTTATTTTCAGGATGAACGTGTACCCATTTGAATCTGCCATATGGAGAAAGGAAGCTACACAGGATTGCTGCTGAAGGCCCACCTCCCCCGTCAGGAGGCCGTCAGTCGTAGTTGTGAACTGGGACAGCATTAAGAAAAATAATTATTCAGAAATAGTATAATCGTTGAAAAATTTTATGACTTGGTGACTTAAATACAACAAACCTCTTGAGTTTTAGGCTTCCTAATCAGTTTACATCAGGGAAGAGAGAATTATATCTTTCAAATGGATTGCTAAGCTGCTTCCATTAATTTATGTAAAAGTTGAATAACTGATAGTAAGCATCTATGCAAGTTATCCTAACAGCCAGCTGAAACAGAGGGTGCGATAAAAGAATCCTAGTTTACAGTGAAGTCTTGGAGCCCGCTGTGGTGGCACATGCATAATCCCAGTTCTTGGAAGGCTGAGACAGGAGGATCAACAGGTCAAGGTCTGTCTCAGCAATTTAGCAAGACCTTGTTTCAAAATTTAAAAAAATAAAATAGGGCTGGAAGTCTAACTCAGAGGTAGAATGCCCCTGGGTTCAATCCCCAGTACCAATAAATAAGTAAAAATAAAGTGAAGTCTTGGATTGCAGCATGATTAAAACAAAACATAACCTTTAATTTACGTACAGTGGCCTAGACCTGTGGCCGCATTCACTGACTCTCCGACATCAGAACACTTCATGTTTCTGAGTCTCTTTGTAATGCATCCAAGAGAACCTAAAATCTTCATTTCTAAATTATTACTTAAATTTGCATTTGTCAATGATCCTTTGAAGGAATCACTCACCTAAGTTTTCTTTCTTACAGACTGCTTTTGTTGTTGATGAAGTGAGCAATATCGTGAAAGAGGTAAGAGGAGCAACAGTTACTTCTGTTTGATTGACAGCTTGGAATTGTTTTAAGTTATCCAGCCCCTGTGTTCTAGCATTTCAAATAACAGTTTACTTCACATTATAGAAATTATGTGTTTTTTTTGTTTTGTTTTTCCGAAAGCATTCTACCTTCGAGCCATACCCCCAGCCTGATTTTATTTCTTATTTGGAAACAGGATCTCGCTAGGTTGATGAGAGTCTCACCTAGTTGCTGAGGCTGTCCTTGAACCAGTGATCCTCCTGTCTCAGCCTCCCAAATACTGGGATTACAGGCATGTGCCACCATGACCAGCAGAGAGCTGGGGATTCCTGGGGCAGGAGTGAAGCCAGGAAGGTTTTCCTGCTCAGCTTCCCTGCCCAGGTAAGACTGCACAGATAGCAAAGCCTCTGGCTAAAAAATCATTCGATGATCTGACTTTCAGGGTGCCATTTGAGGTTCCATGTATAACTTAGGATTATACTGACTAATGCCAGAGTGATAAAGAACCACAATCTATTTTTGTGCAACGAATCTAAAAGCCAAATGATTTCCTCTTACTACAGACAGTATGCATGATTTTCTGGCTTCTTTGCAAGGTCTATAGCAGTTTGCTTTTCACTGTTATTTTAAGCACAGTGTTTGTTCCATATGGAACGGGGGGAGTTGGTTTGTTAGGAATCTGGGTTTGCTTCCCATGTTTTCTGCGTTAACTCTGACTTGGTTACCAAGCAGCTAGCACAATAGGAAGGACACATTGCCAACCTGGAGGTGCGAGGTGACATGCGGTGTTACTTTTTGTTTTTGTTCTGGTAATAGGTACTCAAGCTACTTCCAATAATGGGTAGTAGTAATTGGAGCAGGTCCAAAATTGAAGGCAGGTTTGCTTCCCTCCCTGAAAAAGTGAATTTCTAAGTGCATAGAGAGGGATGCCAGGAATTAGAGGTTTGGCTTGAACAAAGCCCTCCTTCCTTGACAGTGCCCGGGACTGTAAAGCCACGATCCCCCTAAACCAGGCCTGCTGGACTCCCAGCCACTGCACACTGAGCTGTGGGTGCAGGTGTGGCAGAGGAGGAGGAGGGCCAGGAGCTGGGTCAACGATTCTCAAGGCCCCAGGATAGAATGAAAGGCCTGAGGTGAAAATCGGGGTGAGACCATGCATAGGTTTTGTTCCTCAAACGCAGAGGCCTCAGCATCAAGCGTCAAACCTGCTCCTTCAACACCACTCACCGCTCAGGTTCATAAACTGTCGGTATGACTGCAGGCAGAACATGGCCCCCATCCCATGGCTTTTATTTTAGGTCCTGGCATCAAAACTTGCCTTTTTGAAGCCAGGCGTGGTGTTGCATTTGGGAGGCTGAGACCAGAGGATCTGGGTTCTTGGCCAGCCTCAGCTACCTAGTGAGGCCCTCCACAACTTAGTGAGACCCTTTTCCCTGTTTCAAAATAAAGAATAAAAAATAGGGCTGGGGGTATAGCTCGGAGATAGAATGCCCCTGAGTTCAATCCCCAGTGCCGCAAAAAAAAAAAAAAAAAAAAAAATTGCCTTTTTGGAGCTAGAGAAAAAAGCTGCCAGGCACACTGGGGTCAATGTGGAAGGGGAGCTGATAAGGAAGACCCAGAAAGCCACCTGTCCTAGCAGTAAGCTTATTAGCAGGAGCAGGGACAGTAAGCCATATTCTCTAACAACCCCAGAAGAACAGCACAGCAAAAGAGGGAATTTAAAATAAAATAATTTCATCACAAACCCAAGTCTGGGAATGTAGAGGGCTGTTCTTTAGTTATATGAAAATTCCACTTACATGGTAATATATTCCCCAAAAACTATGGATTAAAATCATTTGAACATATGACTAATTTGAGTAGGTTTGTACATGGTTCATTGTACAGGTAACAAAAATTCGCCTAACATAATATTAGGTAGTGTAAATTAAATAGTATTAGATAAAAACATCTTGTATACTTTTAAGAAAGGAAAAGGTAAAGTATTATCTAGCCTCAGTAAGAATAAAACAGTATTGCTTATCTCCAGATATGAATAGCAGCATTGAACACTAAATTCAGTTACTAGGTCAGCCTGTTAAACACAACAACTGTAAATCTTTTAGCCAATATAACAGTTACTTAGCCAGGCATGGTGGCAACGTGCCTGTAATCCCAGTGACTCTGAAGGCTGAGGCGGGAGGATTATAAATTCAAGGCCAGCTTCCACACCTTAGTAAGACCTTATCTCAAAATTAAAAAATAAAAAGGGCTGGAGACGTAGATCAGTGATAGAAGCACTCCTAGTCAATCCCCAGTACCCCCACACACACTTAAATGCAATGTAACACTGTTAAAAGATACATTTGTGAAGGAATCCTCACGATTAAGAATACACTTGCACCTTACTTAAGCCTTATTTCCTTTGTTGCTAGGGTCATCCATTTCAGGTACCGGTGCATGCTCTGGCTGTGACCTCTGTGCTCTGTCTTCTAGGCTATAGAAAGCGCCATTGGCGGCAATGCTTACCAGCACAGCAAAGTCAACCAGTGGACCACGAATGTAGTCGAGCAAACCTTAAGCCAACTCACCAAGCTGGGAAAGCCATTTAAGTACATTGGTAATGGATCTTTGCTTCTCATATTTTGGTGGTGGTTCTTTGAATGCTGATCAGAGGTGTGTCCGGTACCAGAAAAGAAGAGCGCTAACTTGGCAGCGTGGTGCTTCCCCTCCAAGAAAGTTCCTCCGAGAGGAACCATGCACTTGGCCTGCTTGGTGGCTGGTACAGCTGCAGGGCACTGTCTGATCAGAAACTTCTAGATTAGCAAGTGGCAAAAGAAGGGTGGTATATAATTTGTCAGTACAGGAGAACAGGGCATTCTACCCCTGTAATTTTAACTAAGAACATCAACCATGTGATCTACATACATATATTAAGAGTGGGCAGAAGGAAATGTATTTGCCAAGCTTTCTCTAATAAAAGTTTGTTTTACTTTTAAGTGACCTGTGTAATTATGCAGAAGAATGGAGCTGGATTACACACGGCAAGTTCCTGCTTCTGGGACAGCTCTACTGATGGTATGCTTTTCATCCATGTTTGTGAAGTCTTGTGTATTTTCCTTGCAAGTCTTCAAGTACTTCTTGGGCCATGCTGAGATAGAGATACATACATATCATTTAAAAGCAGTGTTTATGAAATATGTCCTTGGAGCCGGGTGTGGTGGTGCACTCTTGTAATCCTAGTATTTGGGAGGCTGAAACAGGAGGATCGCAGGTTCGCAGCCAACCTCAGCTACTTAGTGAGGCCCTCTGCAACTTAGGGAGACCCTGTTTCAAAACAAAGAATTAAAAATAGGGCTGGGGGTATAGCTCAGAGGTAAAACGTCCCTGGGTTCAATCCCCAGTACTGCAAAAAAAAAAAAGTATGTCCTTGGATATCTCATGTCTTCAAATGCATCTTACATTGTATAGAGACTTCTCAACCCTCCTTATTTTGTGTATCAGGAAGAGGTAGGTACTTGAGTGTTGGCCTGGGTGTGACACATGGGAACGTCCAGTGCCCGTTTTCTGTCTCCCCCACAGGGAGCTGCACCGTGCGATGGGAGAACAAGACCATGTACTGCATCGTCAGCGCCTTCGGGCTGTCCATTTGACCTTGTCCGGCCTGCGCCCTCTTGTCTCAGCATTTCTACTCCATCTTCTAACCCACCAACCATGAGTTCAGTGAACACCTTTCTCCTTTAAGTGTTGTGTAGCACTCTCAAAACATAAAGAAGTACACCGAACGACTGCACTGTTATGTGAGCGCACGCCCTAGGTCCGACAGGTCATTCTCTGTAGGTAGTCTGGAGCCGGTATTGCCACTTGTCTTAACTATTTTTTTTCAAAGGTGCTAAAAACTGAAATCTGTTAGTGGGAAACTTTCTCTACTCTGAAATGATTCAGATACACTAATTTTCCATACTTTATACTTTTGTTAGAATAATAAATTATTCAAATTTAAAGTTTGTGGTGTTCTTCATAGTCTACATAGTATCACAAATAATTTATAGTTAGTTACATGTTTATTTACATGGTAATAAAGATGCTGCCAGGTCTACTTCCAGAACTGAGGAAAGACTTGATGTTGTCTCCAAAGCCCTTTTATTTAAAAGCATACAAAGGGCAAACAAATCAAGATACACATGAGGACTGAAAGCTAAACATGTATTAAACAGAAGCGGTAAGTATCAGAAGGAAGCTGTTCCCAAAGCGAGTTTGCCATAAATAAACATTTATTGACTTTTGCCTGATTGATTACAACCACCCTGTGTTCCACTGACACAGTTCCGAATCGAATACATCGCTGTAGCTTTCTGAGCTGAAAGTGTAGTGTCTTATTGTACAAATATTTACAGTCTTTGTAGAAAGGCAGTTTTCAGTAGTGGAAAACCCTTGTTTCGCAGTATGGTATCACACTTACCAGTATATCAAGATCAACTGCTCAACAAGATGTCACAGACTAAAGCAACTTCCCTTTGGCCTGAGGAAAAGATTTGTATTCTCTCTCTTTTCTTCCCCCCTCACCTCTAAGGCAATTGGTTTATAAAACCCTCAAAATACACAAATACACGTCAGTGTCTTAAGCCTAGTATTTACTAAATGTTCCTGGAGGACTCCCTTTTAAGGATCCCTTTTATGAGTCCTTGTGTTTTTCCTGCGAAAAGTATTCAGGAAGTAAGTCACTGGCCACATTATAATCGATTTACCCTAACTATGCCTTCAGTCAATAGTTCTTGAAATACTTGAGGCTGGTGATATGTGTCTTATGAGCTGTCCACCTAGTGGGCTGGCTTCACATAATCTAAACTTACTGCAGTCTTTAGTTATGTAGAGAGCAGCCACCTCATAGGCCTTGAATATATTTTATACATCCCCTTCTCTAGCCTTTCAAATGGGGCTTAAGAGAGAACAGCTCCACTTCACTGCTGTAATGATTTAATAATAAATCACGCAGACCTAGTATCCATGTGGATAATGAAGCTCTCCCTAGGGAAACCATAAAATATCTATCTTCATCTTCCAGGTTTCCCTAGACTGGACCAATATAAAAAATATCTCAAAGACGATGTCATTCAAGCCATTATTGTGAAAGCATAAGTCAGCCCTTTATAATTTAAGGTTGCAAACCTCTAACACCCTCAAAGCAAAACACTTGTTGCTATCAAAAGTTTCTGGGAGACTTAAGTTTTTAGCCTAACACCTATGGCACATTTTACATGCTAAATATTCTATAAGCAAATTTTTACATGGAGTATATACTATGTTGATATACATGATACACCATGGAAGAAAAACTGAAAACTCATGATTTAATAAGGAACTATTTCCTCAAGTGATCTAGTTTTTTTTTCTTGTTTCCAACAACAAAAATACTCTATTTTTTTTATTTCATTGATACCATGAAGAATCAGTAATATGAAGATACTAGCCATCAGTTTATAATCACCCTATAAGACAAAGACAAGTTTTAAAAAGTTCTAAATGCCTCAGATATATTTACTGATAAATAACAGCATCCCAAATTATGAACAATTCTTTTATAACGATTGAAACATAAACTATATCAATGTTATGTTAATCAGCACAAGTCAGTCTTCATCAGTGTACATAAAATTATAGTTGGAGTAGTCATATTAGGAATTGTAAAATTTGGTAACAGAAACTTTTTCAATACACAATCAAAAAAAGTCATCACAGCATTGCAAATGTAAAAATCATGTAAACTTGAATCACCCTTGCAATAATATAGTTGTTTTCAAACATATTTACAAGATGTTTAAAAACAAGTGTAAATGAAATCCATATTAAAGCACATTGTTATTAAAGTTTAAAAAGACAGTAAGTCATTAAGAATGGTCTCTCCCAAGCATCTTTGGGGTCCAGGCACCACCTGGGGTGCCTGCAACCTGCAGCTCTGGATGGAAATCAGAGTCGGTGCATAGATGAGGGGGCCAGCGGTGCTGCCTGGCGGGCGGGACAAGCCACTCCTGGCCTCGGCGTTGGCCAAGATGGCAGCAGGCAGGACAGCTAGCTATCACATGTTAAGAGATGGTACCGTGCATGGCCAGGGAGCAGCGAGGAAGCGTGTCCACCAGTCTCCTTACAGGCTCTGACGGAAGGACGAGGAGCCACACTCCCAGGGCCGCCTGACGCCCGGGCTTCCACAGCACCAAAGACATATGTGTCCCCCGAGCCACGCGTCGGTTCCTTTGGCCACCACGGAGCTCACTTCCAAACAAGTCATCGCTACCCACAGATGTGTTGCCATAGCCACTTAAAATGTTTTACTTTTTCATTTAATTTCCAAATATGAAACTGAAAAACTTTGGCAATAAAGAATCTATATTATAGCAATCAGTCACGTAGCTTTTATTTAAAAAAATAAAGCTGTGTGGGGTTCATGTTCAACAGAGTTGCAGGAGCTATTTGCTGGAATGAGAAGGCTACCCTGTTGCCCACCCAAGCCCCAGGGAAATCCGTTCACTTTCTTGTCTGTGTGCAAGTGTGTGCACACCCCCTGAAAAACACCGTAGTGCAGAACCTTACCCACGGAGCTGGTGACTGCTGGTAAGATATCTTAGCCCTCCTGCAACCCCACGGCACAGTCACTTCCGCTCTGGTGGTGGGAGGGCTGGAGCCTGCCTATCTGCTTGCCTGACACACGCCTCGTGGCTCCCCAAATGCAGTCCAAGGAACGGTTCCGGGGGCCTGGGAGCCCCCAGCCCTGACCACTGCACAGGGAAGGACTGGCCCACCCCCCAGCAGCCACTGAACCAGCCTTCCCTTTGAGCTTAAAGGCCAAAAAGGGGGACTATGGGAAGGGGAGGGAGAAAGGGAGAGGGCAAGGAGGGAAGGAGTTAATCCTGCAGTGCCCAAACCTTGGTCATAAAGGCTTCCCATGGACTTGAATTAGTAATTTTTTAAAAATGTACATAACTTTTCAAAATGGGTAATTCCTCCTCACCACTGAAACCTTGCTCTCTCTCATCTGAAATTTTGTAAAAAGAATTCATTTTCTTAAACTTTTTTATCCACCTCTTTCCAAACAGCTGCCCCTGACAACAAATTGGCCCAACATTTAAATTTTCCCTCAGGTTTGGTTTTTCTTTCAAAAATATGTAAACAAATGCAGAACAAGAAACCTTTGCTTACAAGACAATTCTGAGCATAAGCAGGCAGGGGGGAGGCTGGCCGCGGTGGCTGGAGGGAGGCGGCGGCCGCCTCGGCCCTGCAGCTGCTCAGTCGCTGTCCGATCCCTCCTTGTACTTGGCCCGAATGGCCTGGCCGTTCTGCAGGGGCATTTCCTCGTAGTCGCTCCTGTTGTAAAAGCAACCTTTGACACCACTGTACTTCGACAGCTCACGACTGACATTTCCCTCACTCTGACATGCTATTCTGAAAGAACCCGTGTCACAGCGTCCCTCTCTTGCTACCTGATACTCCCCACTCCCTCCCCACTCAACTCCCAGGGCAGAGAGGGCCACTCTCACTGTGGTCACCATGCACCAAGGGCACTCCGCAGAGAGCGCCACGTGAAAACAGAAAGCCATGGAACCCCATGACACCCCCAAGTAACGTTCTAACATCATGAAAATCATCTTAGAATAATAGCAGCTGCGCCTTAAACGTGCAAAGCCAGGCTGGCGAGCTCCCGGCCTTCACAGGGACAGTGACTCACCCATAGATTACATCGTCGTCGGAGTCGTTGAGCATGGAGAATGCGGGATTGTCTTTGAGCTGGGACTCTGGAAACCAACAAGAGCCTTTTTACCTGAGCAATTGGGTTATCAGCACAGAGGGGAGTCTGGAAGGGTTGGATCCCAACCCCAGAGCCTAAGTTTGTGTGAACCTGAACAGGACCTCAGTGTCGTCTTTTTTCACCTGCGGGGCTGGAGGCGGGGTGCAGACTGACTGAGTGATCGAGGCCTGCAGCCGGGCACAGCACCCACGACCTGCTGCCTCCTCATTCTCCCAAGTGCACACAGGCAACAGGGGATGGGCTCTGGGCCCGCAGCAAGCTTCCTCTCAAAGGAGATGCCGTCCATGAAGGTGCTTTGAAGCCCACAACATAACCCCACCAGGCAGCGCTGCGTCCGCTCCGACAGCTCTCGTTCTTCCTGTTGCCCGCATGAGGACTGGTGTGCACGTGTGTGTGTGTGTGTGTGTGTGTAGTTTCTGCAGATCTTGGCTTTGAATAGTCATGACACTAGTATTCAACAGACTTTAGTTCACATGATGGACATGTTGCTTGTGCCAGGACTCACTAACAAAACGTTACTAACTCACTACATGCCGTAACGGCTGTGTTCTAACACAGCTTCAGACTTGACGTCTACACTGCCCGTCTCTCCCCCAAAAGAAAATGCACTGGGAATCCTGGTGCCCGGCTTCTGTTTCAGCTACCTGGCCAGCAACCCAGACCCCAGGGTGGCTTACCATACAGAGCGTTCTTTGATGGCGAATACACAAAGGCCAGAGTGTAGAGATAAAAGTTCAACAAGCCATAGAAAGATAAGAACTCAGCTGGTGTTGCTAGTCAAGGAAGGTCAGAGGTTTGGACACATCAGCCGGAGTCTGGGCTTCTGCCTGCCCTCCCCCAACCACCAGCCAGCCTAGGGGCCATTACCCGGACCTCTGGACACCATCGTTCAAGCTGGGGCCAGAGGTCACACAGGTCACAGGAAGTAATAAGTGAACCATGACCTCTTCTATCACTGGGAAGGGGACCCCCCGAGACATCTGGTGGTGTCCTCTCATACACCCAGGACAGGACCTGGTGGCATCAAGTTAGACACACAAAGTGTGGGAAGGGAATCGAGGTCTACACACGACAGTCACACGCAGAGCTGAAGCCGATCTTAGAGCAGCCCTCTTCACCTTCTCTGTCACGGCCCCTCTGAGACGCTGAGAAGGGCTCGGTGTAAAATTGGGTCACAAAACCCCCCAAATTACATATTAACTCTAAGGACATAAGAGGTCCCAGAGCAAGAACCCAAGAGTTAGAGGATCAATTCCCTAAGTGTCCCCATCATAGAGGGGGTGGACAGATGCACACACCTCGCCTCTGCCTGAACGAGGGGCCGGGCCCGAGAGGAGCAGCCTGCTCACCGGCTTGGGCACAGTGACAACCAAAGGGTCCTGGCATTTTACTAGCCATTCCTTGTATCCACAGGCTCGACTGGCCACACTGTCCTGACCCTGCAGAATTCACATCTGCATGCATCTGGATGATGCAAAGAGACACTGCTGGGAGAGAGGACACTCACGTCAGCCCTCGGCCACTGCTCAGCGCCCTGCACAGAGAAGCTGTGGAGTCACGCTACGTGTCTCTCAGCCACACAGGCGGAAGGAAGCCCGTGTGTCACAGAGGACGGCACCAGATGCTGGTGGCTCCGGCTCTGCCCGTGGTGACCAGCCTTGGGGCCAGATTTGGCCCTGCTCTGAGCGTCCTGCCTACGGAGGAGGCGTGACAAGGCCAACCTTCCCAGGGTTGAGGTGGAGTCAAAAAGAAAGGGCAAGAGATGCCTCTGAGCGCAGACTGGGCACAGGGGCCATGAGGAGGCCACGTGTGTCCTCCCGAGAGTCCGAGCCACGTGCTGGCCACCGCACCCCAGGCCGCGCCGACACCTTGCTCTCACCAGCAAAAGGATATAGTTCTGGTAGTGAGTGGACAGTTCTGCCACAAAGTTGTCTTGCAATACCTGTGCTCCAAACCTTAAGTAAAGGATGACGATGCTGAAAAGGGGGGGGGGAGACAATAGGTAAAAATATACGAAGAAGGGACACTAGCTTCACACAGCTTCTTGTGTTCACCCCGTAATGCTTACAGTCTAGTCAGTGTTATTTCTTCATGGAAACATCTACACACACATGCACGAAGGCCTGACTTCTGGCCAGCGGTGGGCACAGGATAAGTTGCCCCTGACGCAGGCCACATCACAGCTGCCAACGGGGACAACCGCCCCTCCCCCTGCACACTCTGTCCCTTTATTCAGGTCTATGACACTGTCTCCTGTGACAGATGGGCTCCCGGGAGGAATGTCACATCTCCTTAATCATATCCCTCCTTGGCACAGCAATGAAAGCAGTGCACTTTTGGTTCTGACACCTGCCCGATGACCCGGGATCCAGATAACGTGGACCTCCCCGGGTGCCAGCAGCAACACCCAGTACACCCCTGTGGGCTCCCCCACCCTGGGGACCCCAGCTTCCGCGTCCTCCACCCTCCAAGGTCGGTCTCCACCGGCAGCCAGGCCGGGCCTTCACTTCCCAGCTCAGACACCGAGAATAACACCCGGGCCCTCAGTGGGCTCCGGGCCAGCGTCATCTCCAGGAGGTCACCCTCCCCATCCATGCCACCTCCTGCCACACTGCCTCCTGCGACGCTGCCGGGGCTGCCCCAGCTTCTCAGAGCTGTCCCCGCCCCCACCCGCCCCCTACCGTCATCACGGTCCTCGGCTTGTGTCACTGTGGTGCTTGGGCTGCTTGTTCCCTTGGGGACAGCCTGTCTTCCTCTGTGGACCAGGGAGGCCATGACAGAGAGAGGCCTGTCCACCATTCAGCCACCTCACAAGTGACATCTGTGACACCCACCTGAGAAAGATGGCGGTCTCCAAAGACCAGTACAAGCAGAGGGCGGCAGCTGTAACCTGTGCAGGCCTTCCTCCCGCCATGCGCACCCACCATGTCTGCCACACACTAGTGCTCAGAACCAGTCCTCTGAGCGCCAGGGGGCGCCAGGGCCTGGAGGCAGGATCCCAACTCCGCCATGAATGATGGCAGGTGGCAGAGCACGTCAGGGGAGCGCTGCAGCTGGCGCGCCATATACAATAAAACACATGCCCTTGCCTAGTGGTGGTGCACACCTGTAATCCTAGTACTTGAGAGGCTGAGACAGGAGGATTGCAGGTTAGAGGACAGCCTCAGCGACCTAGTGAGACCGTTTCCAAACAAAAAAATAACTAAAAAGGGGCTAAGGGTGCAGCTGGGAGGTAGAATGACACGGGTTCAATCTCCATCAAACAAAACGTGTGCCCTGACTTATTCAATACATATGGCCACAACATCCCACATTAACTCCACAAGAGGAGAGAACAGATACTCAGGAGAGTGGAATGAAAGTTCAAGTTCAGGAAATACAGTCTTACCTTATGACAAGCACTACAAAGGTCAACGCAGTCAAGAATTTTAACCTGAGATCTGGAAAAAAAAAAAAAAGTTCCATTAGCAAATTCCACTCTCATCTCAGAGAGCTTGAAAATAAAAACAGAAGAATGCCACCCCGGACAAGCCCGTCTCCTGGGGGCCTTTCAGCCTCGGTTTCACCACCTCCCAGGGAACCTGCGGCTTAGCGGGGCCCAGTGGTTTCCAGCAAGCTCACGCCGCCCTTTTCGGACAGGGACCAAGTGGAGAAGGAGCCAAGATCAGGTGGCTCACCCTGACCACACCACGTGCAGTTCCGCCTCTCTCCCACCCCCAGGGCCCAGGAGCGGGCGGCCTCGAACCCAAGGCCTCCCTCCACGGGCCGGTCACTGAGGCTCCCTTGGCCACAGCCCCTTGCTTGGGAGACCTGGCCACTGCCTGGGGGTTCCGGAAGTGGCGCTCACCCACGTAAGGCATGTGACGGAGCTCGGAACACGCCCGCACGATCAAGAACAGGAGGTACAAAATGTACACAGCTGCCACCACCATGAAGAAAATCTTCATTCCCTGGAATAAAGGAGACGATGGGCTTGCACAAGAACAGGCACGGTTAGAAGGGCCCGGAGACGCGGAACAAGGCGGCTTCCCCCGGACAGTGGAGCGTGCCGCCCTCCCAGGGCCTGGGCGGAGGGCGCGCTGCACTCCTGCCCAATGTGCCCGGGGCTGGACCTGCCCCACAAGTCTCTGCTGTTCTGGACTTCAATCCTCCCCACCCACGGCACAGGAGCCAGATGAGGCCCAGGAGACCTCCAGAGAGACCTCCAGCTCGCATGGCTTTGCCGCACGAGAGGCCCGAGGGTGGAGCTGCGGCCCAGCTCCTGGGTGGCCAACTGCCTCTTCCTCCTCCCTGGGCCCTGAGCCCCCCTGGGGGCCTCCTGCCCTCTCTGAACTGAGCCAGGGTTTGCATCTGCCTCGAAGCGACCCGTGTGGCTTTAGTCTGGGCTATAAAGCAGAGGTGGCCTAGGTCATTGCTTCTAGCACCCCTGAAGTCTCTGATCTCTACAAAGTCCTTGGGGGACAGAAGCCTGGCTGGGAAAGGAGGCCCAGCCGTCCACCCTGCCCTGGACCAAGGCTCCACTCCTTGTCCCACGGGCCGACTCCATCCCCGCCCACTGCACAGATGAAGAGACAGAAGACAGGCGGGAGGGAGCGCTCGCTCGCAGGCCCTCCGGGAAGCCTGGGCCACTGGCCCAATACTGGCCCCGGCCGCGGACCCCAGCTCTGCTGCACCTGGCTCTGGGCCTCCACTTCCCCTTGGCTCCCTTATGTAAAAAGTGAGGAGACTGCGCCAGGCAAGAGCTCAGGTAACAAATCACTATCACTTGATCTGAATCTGGGAGCTCCATTTACCAACAGCCTCTGTCACCAGGATCTGTCCAATTTTTTTTCACGAGATGTATCTGAGCAGCTCCGTTTTCAAAGTACCTCCCGGGACTCTAACTAAGAAAACCCCCTCCAAGTGCTAGGTGTGGTGGTGCACACTTGTAATCCCACTACTTGGGAGGCTGAGACAGGAGGATCCTGGTTCGAGACTAGCCTCAGCTACTTAGTGAGGCCTTCTGCAACGTGGTGAGACCCTGATTCAAAATAAAGAATAAAAAATAGGGCTGGGGGTATAGCTCGGAGGTAGAATGCCCCTCAGTTCAATCCCCAATACCACAAAAAAAAAAAAAAAAAGAAAAAGAAAAAAAAAGAAAACCCCCTCCAAGGCCCTCGCTCTTCGGAGAGCATGGCCTGGAGCCTCCTCAGTGTTGACTGCCTTCCCCACCCGAGCGTGCCCGCCCTGCTGCAGGTCTCCCCGTCCTGATCTCTCTCCAGGAACAGATGTAGCCACAGCCGACCTCCTCAGAGCCTTCTGCGCAGCCAGGAACAGCCCTGCTCTTCCCTGGCCCAAACTCTCTCCCTCCTTTCCAGCCAAAAGGTGGTTCCGTGGACTGGTCCTGAGGTCTGCACTCAGCGACCTTCCCAAACCCACCGACTTCCAGAAGCAGCTCTGGGCCCCCCCTCCCCTCCTGGATTTCAGTCGAAAGTCGGGCATTTACATCATTTTCTAGAACAGTCTCCACACAAGTCAAATTCCTTTTCCACATGACACCTCCCAGGTTTCGGCACCCAAGGGGCTCCGAGTGCCATCCTGAGCCACGCCATTCTGAGCCAGGCCACGGCTCTGTGCTGCAGCAAAATTGCCCGTCTGTACGAGTCAGGGGACTCTGGGGTGGTCGGCCTGCATGTGGGACCCCATGGCCCCAGGCTGGGCTTCTCTCCACCCCAGCACTGAGCCCAGCCTGCCCCGCACAACAGAGGGGACCCAGGACGGGTCCTCAGAGGAAGAGGGGCACGCAGCTCTGACGATGGGAAGTAGAAAGGCTGGACCTTGTTCAAAGAGTACGAAGGCCTTCAGGGCAGTGACCCAGGGCACACAGGACACGGCCCCTGTGTGACCACATACCCACCCAGAAAGCTTTAAAGAGTAACACATACAGAAATATTCTAATTGTTCTTTAAGACATTTTTTTTTTCCCTGTGGTACTGGGGATTTAACCCAGAAACATTCTACCTCTGAGTTATACACCTAGTCCAATTTTTTTTTTGTACTAGGGATTGAACCCAGGGCATTCTACCTCCAAGCTACACCCCCAGCCCTTTTTATTTTTTATTGTGAAACAGGATCTTGCTATGTTGCTGAGGCTGTCCTCCAACCTGCGATCCTCCTGTATTAGCCTCCCAAGTACTGGGATTATAGGTCTGCGGCACCATGCGTGGCTTCTATTTTTATTTATTTATTTATTTTTGATACAGGATCTTGCTAAGTTACTGAGGCTGGCCTTGAACCTGCAATCTTCCTGTCTCAGCCTCCTAAATACTGGGATTATAGGCATGTGTTGCCATGCCAGGCTTGTTCTAAAATTTGATACATCTTTCCTGTGTCCCAGCACTTCAACCAAAGACTGGAGGTCAAAGCATAGTTTTAAAAGTTTATTTTAAGCCAGGCATGGTGGCACCCACTTGTAATCCCAGAACTTGGAAGGCTGAGACAGGAAGATCACAGATTCATGGCCAGCAACTTAGTGAGATCCTGTTTCAAAATAAAAGAACAAAATAGGGTTGGGATATAGCTCAGACGTAGAATGGCCCTGAGTTTCATCCCCCCAAAAGTTAATTTTATATTAATTCAAACACTTTTCACAAATTTCCCACCCTTGAATTTCTGTAGTCCTTCTCAAATAGCCAGTTAACAAGATTGTGTGAACAGCACAATTCAAGTTACAAAATCTAGTCCTTTCATAAAACAGCATTTAAAGAAATCCTTAGGCTTCATTAACAATCCTCACCTGAAAATTTCCGGTGTCAACTCGATACTGGTACGTTGGATCATGTAATTCATTAACTCTAAAAAATGATGTTTAAAAATATAGATTAATAATGAGGTTTACTTTTTATTTTGTACTTTTTCTCACTTGGCTGGTTTTTTATTTTTTACTTTTTAACATAAACTACTTGCAACCAACTGTGAAGGATTTTAAAAAAGCAATCCAAAATTTATGAGAAATCCTTAACTGAATATTTCACCTCGAAAAACCACTCAATAGCCAGGCATAGCGGTGCATGCTTGTAATCCCAGTATTTGGGAGGCTGAGACAGGAGGATCTCAGGTTAGAGGCCAGCCTCAGCTACTTGGGGAGGCCCTCCACAACTTAGTGAGACCCTGTTTCAAAATAAAAGAATAAAGAATAGGGCTAGAGGTGTAGCTTGGAGGTAGAATGCCCCTGGGTTCAATGCCTGGTAACACACACACAAAAAAATCTCAATATCACAAATTGTCTCCATTCGTCAGTATGGTGAGTTGCAGTATTTATTACAAAAATCCCTACACCATTTCTCTTGCAAGTTTAAGAGCTATTTTTTTTTTCCAGTAGTGGGGATTGAACTCAGGGGCATTCTACCTCTGAGCTATATCCCCAGCCCTATTTTATATTCTTTATTTTGAAACAGGGTATCACTAAGTTGTGGAGTGCCTCACTAGGTAGCTGAGGCTGGCCACGAACCCGGATCCTCTGGTCTCAGCCTCCCAAATGCTGGGATTACAAGCTTGCTCCACCACACCTGGCTTAAGAGCTATTTTTGATGGTGCACCTGGGTACCACGAAATAGGTAAAGACACACAGAAGCCAAAAGAGATAAATAAAAACTTGCATGAGACTGTGTCTCAAAATGAACAGGACAGCCGAGCCGAGAGGGAAGCGGGGCACCCAAGTGCAGCAGAAGGGGGAAGTCTCCCGTCGCGGGGGCCACTGTGGCCGGCTGCAAAGCCATCGCCCCCACAGGAGCGGCGCCCAGGAGAGACCTCTGGGGAATCAGGCTCCTGCTGTGGGTTCATTTATAGAAGGGTGACGACACTAAGAACAAGCCCGGGCTCAAGTAAGGACTGGAATGTCCGGAGACGCAGTAAGAACGGAAACCAAAAGACCTGCTGCTCTGTGGAGCGCCAGGGCCGCGTGAGGAACGCCCCACAGCGGAGCCCTCACCTCGAAAGGAGAAATCGAGGCTCACGCGGCCTCTTCATTTTCTGTCTTAGGCTAGCAGACTCGTGAGTTCTCTACAAGCCACGCAAGCAGGAGCGAGTGTGACCGCATGTCAATCTCGGGGGGGGGGGTGTGACCCCTTTCTGGACAAGATGACAAAGCACAGACCACCTCTCTGCCACTGCTGTTCAGACCTGACATGTTACCCCCAAACTACTCACGTTTGCCATATCCCTAGTGTAACAGAGGCCAACCACAGCAGTCCCACAATGAAGAACTTAGGCAAATAGAATGTTAAACACTTCCTTTCTCCCTGAAAAGAAACAATAATAATATATAAGAATAAATACAAGCTAGTAATTCTCTCAAAGCATTAACCCTAACAGAGCATCCTGGATCCCAGAACTCAAGCCGCTTCTCTATGATGTGCATGCCACTGCCCGGCGTGGGTGAGGCTGGGAGCTCTTGAGGCTGCCTGTCGCTTGAAGGGTCACCGTTGGCGTGGGAAAGGGAACGCATGTCTCTGTGGCAGCTCACCTGGACCCGGATCCCATGGTATACGCACAGCCAGAAGAGCAGCAAGGCACACAGGAAGAGCGACTGGAAGAGGTCGTCCAGCATCCCCGGGAACCAGCTGTTCACCAGGAAGGACAGGGGGAAGAAGGGGTCTGGAAGGCAAGAGACCACGCAGTAGAGAGAGGCACGGGGCTGGCCAGCGCCGGCACGGAGCGCCCCTGCCCTCTGCAAGGTCAGCACACACTCCTGCTTTCTCCCCAGTTGCAGCTAAAGGAAAGGTAGTGAACCAAAGGCTATTTTGTTTTCAAAACGCCTAAAAGCCAGGGAACAGATGGCCGAGGTGATCATGACAGAGCACCGTCTGCCCCACCTCAGCTCCTCCCGCAGGCTGGGAATTCCGAGCGCTGCAGCTCGGGAAGCAAATGCTTTCTGGAGCAGCGATGGAGGACGAGGCAGCCGTGGGCACCTCCAGCCGTTTCCAGGACTGCTGCGTCTGTAGCTCGTCCAAGTTCTAAGTAGCAAAGCAGTTGCTGTTTGCTAAAGACCTGTGCAACACGGCATCTGGGGAGCGGCGAGCATGCCAGTACACACTCCTCCAGGGGCGCCCCGCTGCCTCTTCTGGGGACTCTGGGACCAGGCCACCTCCACACCGTCTGCCAGCTCTCAACCAGAGACAGGAGAGTTCCAAGATAAAAATGGCACCTACCGTTGTACAGCAGCAGCAGCGGCAGGAGGACAGACATCCACTTCTGCTCGATGCCCCAGTCTCTCATGGAAAACTTGCGCAGGGAATGTGCGAACAGACACTGCAGACCAAAGAGCCTGTGACTGGCGGCTCCCGTCGCCCCCCTTGCAGGGCCAGTCTCCCCAGCAGCAAAGCAGGGGCCGGACCAGGCCGGCTGGGCCATGCCTCGGTTGAACTGACCACTGAAGTCCCGGACATGGGCAATGACAACGGAGACAGCATGGTTAACCGTCACACGGACGCCGAAAGCCGCTATCACAGGCAGGAGGGAGGAGCGCCAGAGTGGCCAGCCATCCACGGCTCCCCTGGCTCCGCACACCTCCACCTGGGCGGCTGCTTCTGTCTGGCATATTCCCCGCTGGCAGCTGGCAGGACTCACCCGACACAGGCACATCTGTGCACCCTGCCAGGAGGCCACGCATCTGCAGGGTGGCTTCTACAGATGGCACCAGCTTCTAAGGAGGGTGCTGGGCTCTCCGAGGGAAAGCCAAGAGAACAGGCTGATGCCCACTGTCAGAAGACTAGTGTAAATGGCTTTAAAACATACAATTTGCAACATTTTGCGTGCACTTTTGTTTTAATCCCTGAAACCTGACAGAAGCCAACACGTTTCTAAGCGATCTGTATTTCCTGGCCTATGGGCCATTTCTCACTGTCCGGATTGACTGATGCCCATTTTTCTCTTTCAGGAGTGCACTGAGGGCCTCGAGTACCAGTCTTTGGGCCCCAGAGTGGAGCAGCAGGACCTCGGGCGCCATGCAGGGAGGGTTTCTAACAGACCAGACAGGAAGGCCGGCCGGCCACATCACGTATGGCATGCCCCAGGGAGCCTGGGGTTCCCCAGTGCCCAGGCTTGGCACCGGCACCTGGCGATCGATTCTAGGGCCCGTGCCCGCACTCTGCCCACATTTCTCAAAGGCCTAGCCTGTATCCTGCTCTACACAGCAAGTCTGCAAAGCACCAACTGTCCTTGGGTGGTCATCTCTGTAAAGAGTGGACACATATAACGTCCCCCCTCCCCATCAGCATGAGATGGTCAACTGACGAGGCACACCACTGCTCAGATGGCAATCAGTCACTAAACACACAACACATTTCCTCTTCCTCCAATTTCTAAATCCTCGTCTTCACATACCAGCTCTCCAGGGTAACCTAAATGCTTTGTGAGGGCCACCATGCCCCCCAAAGTTACAGTGTGCTGTGGACACAAACCTGAGGTCCCAGGTGAGCCCAAAGTCTTCATTTCCAAACCCACTTCTCTGTAGCCTTATTCCTAAAAAGCCTGAAGACCGAAATGTCTGGTATAATTTCTGACATGAAAACCCAGAAATTATCTTCTGTATCTGCACCCCAGAAGGCCACTCAGGTAAGCAGGATCCCTTCCACACAGGTCAAATGGTATTGCTCACTGCACAGTGGAGAACATTTACATAAAAGTCAGTGATCTACAATGACTACTACACTGCACAGAAATCCTTACTCAACACCCCCATCGGTAATACCAGACCAGCCCACTAGATGGCGCGTCTCGGAATTTGGATAAATCTCCCAGCAGCCGTGGCCACAGTCCCCCAGACAAAAGGCACTCACCGTGACGATGAAGGTGAGCACCACGAAGACGAAGCGGAACCAGATCTCCAAGTGGGAAAACGCGGGGTCATATGTTTTCCACTGAAACGGAAAACAGAGGAAATGATATGAAAAAAGTGCACTGAAGAGGAAATGCACTGGACTGAGAGTCGCCCCTATAGGTGAGGCTCTAAGCCACTTAAAGCATTTGCTCCTTATACTTCCCTACATGTTGTAAAATTTTAAGTCTTAGTGCTTTTTACTTTTCTATTAGAGAGCAGAGATGAAAAAATTTTAATTACCAAAAGCCGAAAATGGTTTTAAATGAATCTGGCTGATAAATTATTCTGTTATCATAATAAAAGGATTTGGATTTCAAATCTCTTATCAAAATCAACCTTGTCAACCTCTTTATTAGAAAAAGCTATATCCCCAGCCCTACTTTTTATTCTTTATTTTGAAACAGGGTCTCACTAAGTTGTGGAGGGCCTCACTAAGTAGCTGAGGGTAGCCTTGAACCCGTGATCTTCCTGTCTCAGCCTCCCAAGTACTGAGATCACAAGTGTGCACCACCATGCCTGGCTAAAATTTGTTTCTTTGAATGGAATGGCTTTTTCTAATAAAGGGAGTGAGACCCTGTTTCAAAATAAAGAATAAAAAGTAGGGCTGGGGATATAGCTTGGAGGTAGAATGCTTCTGGGTTTGATCCCCAGTACCACATAAAATAAAATAAAAACAGATTTTTATAAGATAAAAAAAGTGGGAGTAGGTCCCTAAAAGAGTTTAAATAAAGCACATGATATAAGTCAGAAATCAGAAGCTAGGCATGGTGGCACACGCTTGTGATCCCAGTACTTGGGAGGCTGAGACTGGAGGATCCAGGTTCTCCGCCAGCCTCAGCTACTTACAAGCGTGCCAGCACCACCTGCTGACGGCAGGGCAGAAGGCAGGAGCCCTTCCACCCTGGCGGCCAGCCACGTTCATAACAGACCCAAGAGCATGGCACTGCGCTGGGCCAATGAGTCCCATTATTTTGCTGCATTGAGTTAAAAATCATCTGAGCAATTTTAACAAATGCACTTCAGAACAGTTACATTAGATTTACCTAAAACATTAACATTCTCTCTCTCTCTCTCTCTCTCTCTCTCTCTCTCTCACACACACACACACACACACACACACACACACACACACAC
>PVLC010013258.1:0-42207 GCA_004027655.1 Graphiurus murinus | reverse complement strand
TACTATTCTTTATACATAGGAACATATTGAAGGACCAGGGCCTATGCATGAGCTAATTCCCTGACCTATAATGCTATTCCTCTGACTGCCATCTCACTTGCTCCTTTATATTTCTTTCTTTCTTTTTTTTTTTTTTTTTTTTTTTTTGCGGTATTGGGGATTGAACTCAGGGGCATTCTACCTCCGAGCTATACCCCCAGCCCTATTTTTTATTCTTTTATTTTTGAAACCGAGTCTCACTAACTTGCGGAGTGCCTCACTAGGTAGCTGAGGCTGGCCGCGAACCCAAATCCTCCGGTCTCAGCCTCCCGAATGCTGGGATTACAAGCATGCGCCACCACGCCCGGCTCTATATTTCTTTCTTTGATGAAATGTATTCTGATCTTAGAGGCTATCTCTGACCTTATATAACATAGTACCACTACTATACTCTGCCTTTTTCAAATTTTTTCCTATTACTTTACTTTTTAAGAAATAGCTCTTATTTATACATATTATTTTATTTGGTTAAGGGTGTGTGAGTATGTGTGTGTGTGTGTGTGTGTGTGTGTGTGTGTGTGTGTCTGTGTGTGTGTGTGTGTATTGTCATTCTCTGGCAACTCTAGCAGAGCATGGTTCAGATAAATAAGGAATATAAGGAAGAGTAAGTCCTCAAAACTAAAAAATCTACACCCATAATACTGCCAATGAATCCCACTGCCCCAGATACATAGTCTACTTTTTATGATGAAATTAACAACAAAAACAGTGAAGCCCTTTGAAGACAGGAGCTATGTCAATGTGACATCAGCACTACTCATATCCTATTCTATTGGTGAATGGACAAGTGTCTCCCTGGATGAGAATACCTCTTTAGGGGAACAAGACACTCTCCTGGCCCATTAATTAAATAGAACCCATAGATGGCTTGGAATCATGACCCCCACGATACCCAGGTTCTTAACTTTTATATGACAAAAGGGACTTTGCAGATATGTCAAGAATTTGGAAATAAAGAGATTATCCTAGATTACCTGGAGTGAGCCCTAAATGTTACCACAAGTGTCCAAATGAGAGGGAGTCTGAGGGAGATTGGATTACAAAAAGAAGCAGCCAGCCAGGCATGATGGCACATGCTTGTAATCCTAGCATTTGGGAGGCTGAGACCAGAGGATCCGGGTTCGCAGCCAGCCTCAGCTACTTAGTGAGGCACTCCGCAATTTAGAGAGACCCTGTTTCAAAATAAAGATTAAAAAATAGGGTGAGGGTTATAGCTCAGAGGTAGAATGCCCCTGAGTTCAATCTCCAGTTCCGCAAAAAAATAAAAAAAAATAAAAAAAAAAGAAGCAGCCAATATGATGATAGAGGCAAGAAGCTCCATTGCAACTTTGAAGATAGAAGATCGAAGAGGATAGATGCTAAGAAATGCAAATGGTGCAGCTCTAGAGGAAGGAGGGAGGGAAGAAAGAAAGGAAAGGGAAGGAAGGGAGGAAGGAAGGAAGGAAGGAAGGAAGGAAGGAAGGAAGGAAGGAAGGAAAGAAGGAAGGAAGGAAGGAAAGGCAGGCATTTTCTTAAAGTTTCAAGAGGGTAAGTGACCCTTGATTTAAGCCCAGTGAAACTGACTTCAGATTTTGGATCTCCAGAACTGTAAGGGAATAAATGCATTCTGTCTTTAGTTGGTGGTCATTTGTTACAGCAGCCATAGGAAGCTAATACACTCACCATGGTGCCTTTGTATTGATTGCTTCATAGATATCATAGTTATGGATCATTTATTAGGGCAATCACAGTTCAGGACAGAAGATCTAGCAGTCTTCGGAAATTAAAAAAAAAAAAAATTGTACTAGGGTGAGCTCAGGAGCATTATACCTCTGAGCTACTACACCACAGCACTATTTTATTTTTTGTTTTGAAACATGGTCTCTCTAGGTTGCTGAGTGTCTCATTACAATGACAAAACTATCCTTGAACCTGTGATCCTCTTGTTCCAGCCTCCCGAATACTAGAGTTACAGGTGTACACCTCCTCACCTGTCTAGGAGGTTTCAAATGCTGATTTGGCTCAGAATAGAACTTTTTCTCATACGTCATTCCATCAACATGTTATGGCATTGATATTAATAATGGTATAATGGTTCTCATTATTTTTCAACTGTACTACTTGAGTAGGACAGGAAGCAAGATGGACCAACCTATGAAAATTCTCTGAGGACCTACTGTGTGCTGTTGTTTGAGGCATAAAATCTATTTTTGACCACTTAGTATAACATATTATACCTGTTTTCCCATGTAGGGAACAAGGATGTGAAGAACTCATATGAAAAAATACGTAAAGTCAGCTTTAAAACAAAAAATCCTATGTCTGTAAAGGGCATTTTTATTGTCTAATATTGTGTTGGGCCATGTACACACTCAATAAATACAATATTTAAATGACACAGACCTTGTTAAGAAGCTTAAACCCTAAGGGGAAATATTTATGCAGGAAAAACAAATAGAGTTTCCCTATCATAAAATGTTTTATAAAACTCTAATAATTAAAACAATATGATGTGAGTGTAGGAATAAACAGTCAGAACACTGGAATCCATAAACCTCTAAGAATAGAATAAGAATTTATAATACAAGACACATTTCAAATAAAAAAAACAGACTTATAAGCAAATGATAGCAATTAAGTCAGCTAATGTCTTTTGGGAGAAAATTTGACTACCTGCCTAACACCTTACACCACAAGAAATCTTAATGGTATTCTACACAGAAAATACACAATATTATTGAAAGAAGAGTACAGGTTAACATTAATTTTATTTTGGAGTTCAACGACTTTTTGAAAACATTGCACAAAGAGAAATTCCAGAAGTTTTTAAATTTCTAAGTTTAATTACAGAAAACCTTTAAATTAATTTGTAGATTAAAAAAGGATTATATATACATATATATATATACATATATATTTGTATGCATGTTTGTATGAAAATGTGGATGGAAGCCACCAGTATTTTAATAGTAGTTGTAATTCATTCTCTGGATTATCTGAAGGAAAGCAGAAACTCTTTACCTAGTCCTCAATTTATTCCTAGGGATTTCATTGTTATTTTATAGACAGAATAGTTGGAATGACTAGACAACTTCACATAGATTATTTCTTAATTCCTTCTATTATTTTACCAACTGGATATCAAACTTTAGTGTGTTTAATGCCAGAATACTCTACTTTGGGTGATTTAAAGTATTTTTAGCCGGGTGTGGTGGTGCATGCTTGTAATCCCAGCATTCAGGAGGCTGAGACCGGAGGATCCGGGTTCGCGGCCAGTCTCAGCTACCTAGTGAGGCACTCCGCAACTTAGTGAGACCCGGTTTCGAAATAAAGAATAAAAAAAAAAAATAGGGCTGGTGGTGTAGCTCCGAGGTAGAACACCCCTGAGTTCAATCCCTAGTACCACAAAAAAATAAATAAATAACATATTTTTAATGTTGACTTTAGAAACAAACCCTAGCCAGGCGTGGTGGCGCACGCTTGTAATCCCAGCATTTGGGAGGCTGAGACCGGAGGATTCGGGTTTGGGGCCAGCCTCAGCTACCTAGTGAGGCACTCCGCAACTTAGTGAGACTCAGTTTCAAAATAAAGAATAAAAAATAGGGCTGGGGGTATAGCTCCTCGGAGGTAGAATGCCCCTGAGTTCAATCCCTGGTACCGCAAAAAAAAAAAAAAAAGAAACAAACCCTATATCAGTGTAACTCCATTGTATAGTTATGGAACCCATTTTGGTTTTCTTTTTTGCAACATTTTAAGATAGGAAAGGGGGCAGCACTTGCTGTAGGCTGGTCCATAGAGGAATAAAAAGAAAAAGCCCTAAAGGAGACAGAACCAATTTTTCTGTTGCTGGTTATTGTGTTTCAAGATTAGTGAAATAATTGCTTTCTTTGCTCAGAGAGTCAGGTGAGAATTGGGAAATGGAGAACTAGGGACAGAAGAAGAAAGCAGGACATTCGCCTGACAGATTATTCTCAGGACTCTGGGAGTTGATCTTGGGAAAGGCATCCTAAGAAAAAGGAAGAAGACAGGTGGGCCTGGAGAAGGCCACTTCGGGGAAACACTGTTCAAATGTCTGTGACAGTTTCATGTCCACTAGCCAAAGCCCTTTGGAATCTCTTAGTACCTGAATCTGAGGTCCCTGCCAGTGTATTCTCCAGGAGATGTGTGTCAGAAATTGGCCCCGAGAGGGCCTCATTAGTTATCTGACCATGGGAGTTGTGCCCGTCTGTGTCATGAGAGTAGACTTGGTCCTTGTCATGCTGCTTGGTGTGGACATCCTCTCCCTACAATCTCACATGACATATAACAGGTCGGATATTGGTGGTGGTGAGAGGACTAAAGTGAGTAGTTGAAGATATCTGGTCTGGGATCTATTTAGCAGCACCCCTGCCATATATATTTGCTAACTTGTTTAACAAATAAATGAGAAAAACGTTAAGCAATGGAATAAATCACAGAGGAAAATATCTACAGATTTAATTATACCTACCTCAAAAGAAACAAATGATAATCTTCTGTTCCCAGGGACAATATTTATCTGATTAAAAGGCATGCGCTAGCCAGGCATGGTGGAGCACACCTGTAATCCAAGTACTTGGGAGACTGAGTTAGAAGGGTCACAGGTTCAAAGACAGCCTCCGCAATATAGCAATCCTCTCAGCAAACTAGCGAGACCCTGTTTCAAAATGAAAAATAAAATAGGGTTGGGTATGTAGCTGGAGGTAGAATGCTCCTGGGTCCAATCTCCAGTAAATACAGATAAACAAAGAAAAACAGTCACTATAGCAGGGGAAATATTTGCAGCCTCTGGGACTTCCCTTCCCTCACATGACATTGTCTGATAGGGCCTAGACTGACACCAGCAATGCTGATGCAGGAGGACATATGTTTTGGTTAATTGCTAGAAGAATTGGGGGTTGACTTGCATTTCCCGAACACATGAACCCAGGGGCCTTGAAAATTGGAAGATGCTGGCAGAGGCAGAGTTTGCGCAGTCGGATTGAAAGCAGAGATAGGCTAAGATACAGTGTGACCAGGCTCTGATCCTACCAGGCCTAAAATGAGGACCCACTAGCTGAAATGTTGTAGAATGAGAAATTGAGGAGTGGGGCATATTGAAGTAGACTGACTTGTTATTAATATTAACTGGATTGGAGACTTCATTTCTAGAACCCTCTATGAATTTTTTTAATGGAATAAGTAAAGATGTCTAAATGTGAGACTTTTCCAGTGCTTTGCATAGGCATAATTGTGAAACTTCCAGGGAAATACATTGGCCAGGGTAAATGACTGTAATATGACATAAAAAATGTGATAAGTACAGTGGTGAATGCTTGTAATCCCAGTAGTTGAGAGATGAAGACAGGAGGATCTCAAGTTCAAGATTAGCCTCAGCAACTTAGCAAGACCCTGTTTCAAAATAAAAATAAAAATAAAAAGAACTGGAGGTGTAGCTTAGATGTGGAATACCCCTGGGTTCAATGCCCAGCAGCACAAAAATAAAGTAAAATAAAATAAAATAAAATAACAAAAGAACCGGGAGTGTTGCTCAGTGGTAGTATGACCCTAAGTTCAATTCTCAGTACCACAAAATAAAAAATAAAAAATGGTAAGTCTTCCATAATCCTAAGTGGCTATTTAGATAGTAGGATTATGACTGGTTTATTCTCATATGTGTTTTTTCTTTTTCTATATTCATCAAATTCTTCAGTGTGTGTACCTTTTTATAATGCAAGCAGACAAAAAATGTTCGGTGCTAACTAACCCACAGTGCTGAAACACATCTTTATTTTTCCATTATAATACCTGTCATCATTTAAAGATTGTTCCACTATTCTGTGCTTAAACTGTACCTATTTGCTCAATGAAGGATATTATTTGTTGAAGGGAAATTGTTGTATCTATGCTGTGATACAATCTGAAAAACATAAGCCTCATAAACTGCTAACCTTTCCTATTCTCCTTCACTGCATTCCTTTTCAATGGGGTAATGACCGTGTCTTGATGTTAATTTCATCCTGCCAGACTGCCAAGTGTACCCAAGACAAGAGAGCAAAAGCCAGCCATGGAAAGGAAAAAAAGTGAAATGCTTAAAAACTTTTTAAAAGTCACCAATCTTAATCCAGTTGGAGGACTGTTGAATTGATAAGATCCTTTTCCTTTTGCTAGACTATAGGAAAGGAGAAGCTGCTCGTCTCCCACTACCTAGAGTACTATGCCTCTACCAAGTCAGCACTATAGCAATTCTATTTCTTTCTGTTTGGCTTCCAGGAAGTACATTCATACCAGATGACATAGCATAACAAAGGTTATCCCAAAAGCTGGTCAATCATTTATAGGAAAGAATTTGTGGAATTTTGTTGTTCCCTGGTTCTCTTGTTGAAAGGAAGAACAAAACAAGCAAAATCCCTAAAAGCTTTTTTGCAATGAATGTTACAACAGGTTCTGACCTTCAAAACAGCCACCACCATAATCGTGTGTTATAAGGCAATGTGCCCTGTGGTTTGGTCTGTGACAAAATTGCCAAAACTCACCAGCCAGTGGCTTCATTGTTCTCTGCTAAAGAAGGACAGAAAGAATGATTTTTTTTTTCATTTAATTCTCTTGCTTGTTTTCACAGTTGTTTTCCAGTCAGTGTGTTCTTCCAGCTTGGCCACAACAGCCCTTGTTTCTAGAAATGGGGTTAGCCCTCTCAAGGGTTTACCATAAAATACAACATAGCACATCTTTGGCTGTCCTCTCTGGACTGCTATTACAAATAAAGTCTTCCACACAGAGCTTTCAGATTTTTTTAAAGATATTTTGGGTCTTCTATGTCACTGAGATAAGATAATAATGATATGAACATATTATCTCCCATAGAACTAGAACTCTGAAGGTTCTAGAACTTCTACAGTATACTATTGATTTGGGTCCTTCTGGCATTCAAATTCCCCTTCCTTTTAATACCTTTGTATGCCTTTAAGGGGCCCCACACTAGGGTGGGTGGTGTAGGTTTATGCAACAGAATACTGACTCTTGCGATTTTGTATATTCAGTATGACCCAAAGCCCAAAAGAAAAGAGATAATGTCATCCTTCCACACTCCCTTCTCTCAAGGTCCTCTTCCATTTTTTAAAAATCATTATCTATAGTGAAATTTAATTGACATGTAGAGATGTGTTATATTTAACACTTAGTCAATTACTTTAAGAAAAACACATGTAAAACCATCAAGTCAAAAAAAGACCTTTTCCACCTCTGGTTCTTGCTAGGCCCCCTGCACAAGGCAGTCCCTCCTTCCCCAGGACCACTATAAGCATGACTTCTGCAGTAACTACCCTCTCTCTTGGTAATTTTTCATTTTATCATCAAATATCAAATATGAATCTATAAATAGTATAGATTAGTTTTGCCCATTTTTATTTTTTAATAAAATCAGACACTGTGTATTAATTTGTATCTGACATCTTTTACTCAGCCTTTTTGTTTTTTTTTTTGTTTTTGTAGTACTAGGGAAGGACTCCAGGGGTATTCTGCCACTGAACTACATCCCCAGCACTTTTTATTTTTTATTTTGAGACAAGTCTGAGTTGCCCAGGCTGGCCTCAAACTTGTAATCTTCCTGCTTCAACCTCCAGAGTCACTGGGATTACAGGTGTGTACTACCATGCCCAGTCCACTCAGCCTTTTATTTGTGAATTTTATCTGTGTGGTTGGGCCAACCTGAAATTCACTAATTTTCAATGCTTTGTCATGGTCTATCATATGACTCTAACACTCAGTTCTACCTCTGAAGGCTATCCGGGATGTTTGTGCTATTTAAAAACAATGCTGGCATGAACAGTCTTGAACATTTTGTCCTGATGCATTTGGACACATCTAGGATATCTGTGGCTGAGAAAAAAAAAATGGTGGTTTATATGTTTTATGTATTTTCAACCTTCCTACATAATGTCAACAAGTTTTTCAAAGTGATTGTTCCAATTGACACACTAGCAGCAAGTATTTACATCACTGTTCATTCTTCACAAACACTTAGAATTGTTAGTTTTTTTTAAAGTGGTATTATCAATGATTTGCACATTTATAACTGTTTTACATGGAATGAAAGTGAGTTTGAATGTTTTCCTTATGGTCTTACAAGGGGTAGAGTAGTGTATTAATGATAGTGCTGACTTTGGATTTAGTGTGCTCTAATGCAAGTACCGCTTAGCTTAGCTATGTAACCAAGAGAAAGTTACCTAATTTCTCTGTGTTTCATTTCTCTTATCTATCAAAATGGGTTATAATAATGCCCAACCTCAGAGAGTTATTATGAAGACATTTTCACCATTATCATTAAGGTAAGAACAAAATAGTGTCTAAGATCAATTGTTGCTAAAGATTAGAATATTGGTTATTGGAAAGAAAATATTATTAATGCTACAAACATTTGAAGGACTATGGGGTGGGGAAAGGATGAGACGTGGCTCATTCCCTCAAGAGATTCATTATTTAGGGTAAACAGTGGCACACAAATAAGTAACAACATGGTATGTGTTATAATGGTTCATGTACACAGAGGATAAAGCTATTGATTAAACTTGGAAACGAGGAGTTAGAGGAAAGAAGCCTGTTTATTGGCAACACCAGCTGAGATGGGGCATCACAGAAATATGGGAGAAAGGGTATTGCAAATAGAGATGAAAGCCTGAGGAAAAAGTGAAGCATCAGCATGAAGAGCCTATTTGGAGGACTTACATTGGTAGTCAGTTCTCAAATATCATCTCAAAAAATTAGAATGTGGCAGAAAGCTAGATGGTCAGATTTTCAAGGACTTCTATGTAATGTTAGCAAGTTTGGAATTTATTCTTTGACTGGTATGGTATTAACTAAAACATTATGTTAAGTGAGATTAGTCAGTCACAGAACATGAAGGGTCATATGTTTTCTCTCATATGAGGAAACGAGGGAGTAATCCAGATAACAGAGGGACTTCAGATAATGGAGGAGAAACTTCAGTGGAGCCAGGGAGGTGGTCTGGGGAAAAGGGGGTGGGGATTAACGAAGGAAACACTTCCACTCATATTATGTACATGAAGATATATATGAGAATATCAGTGTTGATCTCAATTCCCGGTAAGGGGAAGAGGGGAGTGGGGAGGGAGCTGGGGGAAAGCTCACCAAGAGCTGTGTGCATTTAGATCACCATCACTATGAAGTACATTATGATGTGAGACTGCAATGCACCAATAAAAGTATTAAAAAAAAAAAAACCTATAGCTTATTAGAAGAGTAGCCTAGATCATGACAGGCTAATAAGCTGTGATATATTGATTAAAATGAAAAGAAAAAGAAAAAAACAGGTATACAATTATATATGAGTCCCTACTAGGGTTTTAGGACTAGGCACACTTTCTCTGTGCTGACTCCGTTTTCAGGCAAGGCTGTTCTTGCGTGGCCAGGAGACCATGGCTCTAGATCTTATGTCGCCTCATGTTCAAATCCCTGAGAGCACGAAGATCCCTCCCCCCCTCGCTCGTTTGCTATTGGTTGCCAGAGGGTAAATAGATGATGGGAGTAGGGTGACAATGGGAAGTGACTAAACAAACCAGGCATGAAGGGGCAGATGAGTTAAATGGGAAAAAGGCACCATGTGATGGGAACTGGCCACCCGTGTGGCCTGTGAGGCTGTGAGGGAGGAGGGGAAGGCTGGAGAGGATCGCAAGGGCGGGCCCGAACATTTGGGAGGATGGTGATGTCATAGAGTGAGATGAGAAACGCAGGCGGAGGAACAGGCTTGGGGGCCAGATGGGTTTCGTTTGGGACACGCTGAGCTTGTAGTCCTGGCCATCTATCTCTGCAGAAAGGTTGACCAGGCAGATGGCTGAGCAGGTCTGTAGGAGGCACAATACCCTGCATGCAGTTTTCCCATAAATGTTTATTAAATACGAAATAAACAAAGATGAAACCAGTTTCCATGTTAGCGTTCCCACAGTGATATTTACTGGTTGGGTCTTTGCCGAAGTGAGATTCGAATATATCCAACTTAAAAATAATTGCTTACCACTTCTGTGCCCTCCCATATGTTTCTCCTTCCAGTTCCTAAATCAATTTGAAAAAATCAAGATTTTGAAAATTTAAAAAGGCAGCATTCAAGTAAACTGTTGTTCTTGCCACCACAGTATTAATTACTAGAGAGGTTGGACTTATCAAGAACATTTTCAACTATGGTGGAAATGGCAAGGGTCCTGAACTTAGTTTTGACAAGAACCTGTTTTCCAGCCTCATTAGGCTATGGCTACTACAACCCTTGGTCTCATTCCTCAAAGATTTGGTCTTGCTGTCACAATATGTTAGATACTCCGTTTCCATTTTTGGTTCCAGAAATATGCTTCGTGTATATGTTTGTGATTGTCCAAATATAAGAAGATAGCTTGCATTCTTTTTATCTATCCCTCAAGTTATACTCCAGTGTAGGTTTTTAAGGCAACTCCAAGCCAGGTGTGGGGGCACACACTTGTAATCCCAGTACTTGGGAGGCTGAAACAGGAGAATCACAGATTTGAGCCCAGCCTCAGTAACTCAATGAGACCCTGTTTCAAAATAAAAAATAAAAAGAGCTGGGAATGTGGCTCAGAGGTAGAACACCCCTGATTTTAATCCCCAGTACCTAAATAAGTGAGTAAATATAAAGGCACCTCCAACCAAAAACATTTCATTCTAATTTGCAAGTATTTTGTTACTGGCAAATTCCATCCTCATACTGAATTCCACAAATTAGTTGTCCCCCCCCAAATGCCCACTATTGTATTATCTCTCTGTTTATCTCCTCCACTGATCTATGGACCTCTCAGAAGGCAGCAGAGTTGTGCTCATCTTGGGCTCTCTCCCTTACTCCAGCTCAGTGCTTTGTGCAGAAGAATCGCTCAAACTACACGGGGAATCTTCTGGTAAAACAAACAATAGTTGGTCTGGTCAGATTTGCTATGAGACTTGCATGCTGAGTGCTGATCTTGCTGCTGTTTACCTTGTAGAGTGGGCAGTGGCTTCCCAGACCAATTAGAGGCTGAAATGATTTACCAGATAGAAGAAAACAATATCATGCATTTTCCCGTTGTAGTAGTACTGAAATCTGGCAATGGTTTGTTCTTTTTTTCCCCACTGGACTCAGTTTGAAAGATTCTCTGCAAGTTTCTTTTTGAGGTTTTCCAGAAAACAAAGTTTCTCTTTCACCCAAAACCCTATTCATCACAGCCAGGTGCCCAGAACACCACAACAAGGGAATCTCTGACTCATGCTTGCAAAAGTAGAACTGTATACTCAGATACATTCTTCTCTGACTAATTTCTTCTTCTTAACACATGTTGACTCATTAGAAATTGTGAGAAGAAAGTTAGCAAAAGTCATTGGCTTTTCTTGCTTCCTTTGCACAAAAATTTTTCTTTATAACAAATTAATTGCACACTGGGTAGCATTTAATCCCACGCCTGCTTCAAGAGTACCTACTAGGAAAAAGGCAGTGGAAAGTGCTTCCTCTGGAAGTCATAAAAATTAAGACATGAGGTGGAAAATCTTAGCATGTTTTTATGTCTACAAACAAAGGAATTTGGTAAAGTTGAGAGAAGAGAAACAGGTGGACCTCAGTGTAGAGAGAAGCTTGAAAACAAAGGCGCTGCTGGGAGTGGAGCTGAGGGACTGTTTTTTGACCCCATGAGGAGAAGAGGCCGTGTGCACCTGATGGTCTCTCCTAGGTTGCCTCAGGACAGAGGCATCCCTCCTCACCACAAAAGCAAAAATTCTGGGTGTTGTACCTTTTTCCTGTGTCTTTAATAAATTGTCATTTGTTGCATTTTACTGCTAAGATAGCATCTGTGCTCCTATGAGGGTGTGTGAGTTTGGGGCATGATTATGGAAATTTGACCCTTAAGGTCCACTTAAGGTTCAGCTCAAATTCTACTTTTCTGAATCTCTCTCATATTATATCCAGAACTTTCTTTCCTGCAGATATTCCCATGGTGTTTCTAACTCTGATGTCTATTGCCATATAAGAAACCATCCCAAAATTAATGCTTTAGAGCACAAAACATTTTCTTGTTTATTATTCTCTGGATCAGAAATTTAAGAAGGGCTCATCTCCGTGAGCAGCAATTGGCCCATCTTTGTTCCATGTGACATGAACTGGGGGCAGGTCCATTCAGGTTGGAGGACCCAAGATGGCTCCATCTTCTGTCTGGTGCCTTATCTGCAAGGTCTGGGATAGCTAGAGGATGGCTAAGTTACATTGTCAAGAAGGGTAGTAGAGCCTCTTTCCGGGTCTCCAAGTGGGGAAAATGGGAAATTCTCTGGTCTCTTAAGGCCTAGGTTTTAAAGTGATGTAATGGGACTTCTGCTGAATGCTATGGGTCAAAGCAAATCCCAGAAGAGCGTAGATTCAAGGAGAGGGGAAATGGACTTCAATTCTTGACTCTCCTGATGGAAGGAGGCATGCCAAGGCAGGGAAGGTGTGGATGGCTCTGTGTTGGCAGACAGTCTGCTTTCTGCTTCCACCTCTTCTATAGCTCTGTGGGATCCTAGGTTCCAACATTCTCTTAATATTTTTTAGTCTGCCATATAATTCTTTGAACTTATCAAAAGGCCAAGAGCTAGCAGATTTGTGCAAGCAAATGAAATGGCTTTGATTCCCAAACTTTTCATTTATCTACAGAGCTCTAAATGTGCCCCTTATTGTGTATTTCTGTATCTTCTAGTATAAATTGAGTTGATGATACACAGTTCCTAAAGTGACAGTTAAGAGTAAACAAGTTACTGTTTGTGGATGTGCCTAGGACATGGGGTTAGGTCAGAAGAACAAGTCTCATTCTTGATTTTGGACTTAATACCTTTTAATCTTCTCAAAATTTTCACACATTTTGACATACTGACATGTGAAGGGGAAAAAGGTATCTTGACAGGTGGCTAAAAGTAGAATAAAAGCCATGGTGTATTCTTGTAATCTCAGTACTTAGCAGACTGAGACAGGAAGATTGCAGGTTCAAGGCCAGCTTCAGCAACTTGATGAGACCCTCAGCAACTTAGCAAGACTATTTCAGAATAAAAAATAAAAAAGGGTAGAGGTGTAGCTCAGAGGTGGAATGCTCTTGGTCTAATCCCCTGTACGTATAAATGAATGAATGAATGAATGAATGAATATAAAAGTAGGGTAATATTTTAAACATAGCCTAGGATATAACCATATTATAACAAATGCTATAATTGGCACTTAGCAGAGTTGCTGACAAAATACTCCATGGTATTCTCACTAAGCCCCCAGGCACCAATGTACATGCAGATATCAAATTAAGAGTCTTATGCCAGCGGCCATTCTTCCTTAGGGTTGCCTCCTATACCCAGAGCTAGCTTGTCTTTGTTCTGTCTGTAGATTACTGTAGCGGACCATAGCTAGTGGGCACACAGGCACATGCTGGAGGACAAAGGAAGCAGGTAAAACTGTGTTTAATATAATGTCCTTGACATCATCAAGAGCAGAGGGCCATCCATCCCTGGCTGGTTCTAATTCAGTCTCCTGTGCAATACCAAGGACAAATAACAATCATTCACGTATCGTTAGTGCTGCAGTTCTCCTGCTTAGTCCCAGCTCTCACCTTAGACAGCATGTATTTTGTGTCTCCCCTTTCACTATTCTGAAATTAATTCCAGGGATAAAATAGTTTATCTGCAAGCACAATTTCAAAAATGATGCTATAACTGTAACATAAAGGACAACGGAGAGAAACATGATTTATAATCAGATTATATGTGTTTAATATGTAAATATGTACGTCCAACTACACTAAAGAGAATAATGAAGTAGTCAAATGCTTCAACATAAAATTCATGAGGTTGAAATTAAGATAACATTCAGCCAGTTTCATTCCATTTAAGCTATTTTCCAGAGTTTTAAAATAAGAGTGCTATAAGTATATCATTTAATACCTGATACAATAGTGTCTTGTACTCAAATATAGGTGTATATTATGCATGAATAGATGTAAATATACACATATTTAAGTATTTCCATCCCTGTGAATATTACATATAATTATTTGTATATATGTTTATATATATACATATATTAGCATATAAATCATTGTGAATATTACAGTTACAATTAACTGAATATTACCTGGAAATTTTCACCTGGAAAATTCAGTGCATATTACAATTATGTAAAAACTACTTGATGCCTACATATTAAACAAAGTAAGGATCCATATATGAATTATTATAAATGTTTTCACTTATATGAATGTCTGGCTTTTCAAATTGAAAAGCCTGTGACTGGAAAATTCACTTGTAACAGGACAATTCTTCATCATACCAAGTCACCTATACCCATTGCAGGACATATAGCACCCCCAGTCCTCACCAACTGAATGCTCCCCAAATCATGCACATCTGCAACCATCATGAGAAAACAAGCCCCTGCAGACTTCCAACATATCCCCTAATAGGGCTATACCTGTCAAATTCTTTAAATGTTGTATGGTTCATTTAAAAAATGACTCCCTTTCATTTGATATTTTCTCACTGAATCTCACAATAACGGTACTATTATTTTCATTTTCTTGCCAGTAACAAAATAGGCGTACAGAGGTTAAATGACACTGAGAGATGGTAATTAGTAGTACTGACCCATAATTTCTTGTACTTGATTTAGAATTTTCTCCTTATGCTCACACTTCATGCAAAAATGAAGGTTGGAGAAGGAAGGAATGGTTAGATGGAGCTTAGAGGATTTTAGGCCAGTGGAAATGCTCTGTATATACTCTAATTTGGAAGCATGATATTATATAGACAAAGCCATAGAATGTACAACACCAAGAGTGGGCCCTGGTGTATGCTGTGGATTCTGGAGATGATGGTGTGCCAATGCGGGCTTACCAGTTGTAACAAATGTACCTTTCTGGTGGGGGATGTTCAGAATGGGGAGGCTGTGGGTTTGTGGGGACAGGAGGTATATGGGAAACCTCTGTACCTTCCTCTCAATTTTATTGTGAAACTAAAACTTCTCTAAAAATACCTATTTCAAAAAAGGGTGGCAGTGGCAGGTTATCATGAGTTGTGACCTATTCAGACTATGGAGGGGCGGATTCAGGGCTGCTGGGCCAGCACTGCAGAGTTAAGGATTTGCTGACTCACAGAGTTGGAGCCAGGCATGGTGGCTTATGCCTGTAATCCCAGTACTTGGGAGGCTGAAACAGGAGGATCGTAGGTTTGAGTCCAGTAAGGTTCAGTGAGAACCTCACCAACCTAGAGGGACCTCTGCTTCAAAACAAAACAAAACAAAACCAGGGAGGGAAACTGGGGGTGTAGCTCAGAGGTAGAATGCCTCTGGGTTCAATACACCATACCAATGCTGCCCCCCTCAAAAAAAAAAACCAAAAAAAAAAAAAAACCACAGAACAGTGACCCAATTCCTCTGTCCATCCATGACCTCTGGCTTTTCCTCATTTACTTTTCATCTGATCTCTTCATTTTTGGTCATGTGATAAGAGATAGTCGTGGCTGTTCTAATTGAAACAGGTAGTTTAAGGAGCAAAAATTGACTAGACTGCAGGATGTCTTGAGATTACTGAGTGAATTACACTATTTGGTATAGGCTAAGTGCTTGGAATAGTGCCTCACCCTCAAAAAATCCATAAAGTTAGCTTAATAAGCATTAATTATTACTACTAAAACATTTGGGGGAAAACACAAGTTTATGACAGTGGTGGTAGAGGTGGTGGTGACTGGCTTTCTGTGTGACCACTTTTAGTTCAATATTTTTGTTTTTATTATCCAGTCTTTGCAAGTTTTTATACCAGAACACTGAAGGATCTTATTAGGTGTGTTGGGTAGAGGAGTGGGATGAAGAAGAGTGAATAATACAAAAGATATAGAAATGTTTTTAAGGGCAGAAATACAGTATTATAAGGCATCAGGACTTTGGGCTCCCAGTAATGGCGCTCAGAGCAAGGAGAAATTCACATTAATCAAGAAAAGTTGAGGTGACTCTGAATGATATTATTTGACAGTGAAATTGAAGGAGAGCCCCAGCAGGATTCAGAATTGCCAGAGGAAATTGCTGCATCAACAAAACCACCAGGCAGTTTTGCCATTGGAACTAGAACCAGGTAGAGTAGGTGTTCCCAATCCTGCTAAACATGAAAATCACCTAAGGGGCTTTAAAAATAGAGCTTCCTAGGATGAAGCCAGTCTTACTAAATCAGAACTTCCAAGGGTAGGTACAGAAAGTCGTATTCTTTTGTAAACCTCCCAAAGAAATTCTGCTGATCTGTGACCCTCTGACCAGCAGTAACACTAATTGTGCATGTAAGAAACCCAGGTTAAGCCGGGTGTGGTGGCGCACGCTTGTAATCCCAGCATTCGGGAGGCTGAGACCAGAGGATCCGGGTTCACGGCCAACCTCAGCTACCTAGTGAAGCACTCCACAACTTAGTGAGACTTGGTTTCAAAATAAAGAATAAAAAAATAGGGCTGGGGGTATAGCTCGGAGGTAGAATGCCACTGAGTTCAATCCCCAGTACTGCAAAAAAAAAAAAAAAAAAAAGAAACCCAGGTTATCAGACCCACTGTGCATGAAGCTTGGGCCCAGCAATCTGGATTTTAAGAAGCCCTGCTGGTGATTCTGATGCATATTTAGATTTGAGAACCACTGGACTAAAACAGGGGAGAAAACTGTGGCCAGATGTCATTTCTTCACAGTATGGAGTAATAAATGAATAGGTGACAGAAAAATGGACACAGGAGATACTAACACTATCTCTTTCTCTCTCTCTTTCTTTCTTTCTCTTTCGTTCTTTTATTCATTCATTTATTTGTTTTTTTGCCCCAAGAATTTTAACAGTGAGGAGTGAGGGTGGGGGTGGGGGTAGAATTTCTCTTCTCCATTTAAATTACAATAACAACCACTGCATCCACTATGTATTCCAGTGTATTTTACTCAGTCTCATAACCTGAGAGCGAGGTTGATATTATCGCTCTTCTACCCTGAGAAAACACTCTCAGAGGTTTTAAATAATTTGCCCAAGGTCACACAGTTAATAAGTAGCTGAGCTGAGATGTGAACCTAAGGGTTTTTCACACTATGCCAAGCTGCCTCTCTTCTGATCTTTCTCTGATCAGGATAGTAGAACTGACAGGGAATTTACAGACAATGAGTGCCAACCTCCTAATTTTGCCACTGAAATCTAAGGCCCAGGATCGAACAGTGAATGAATCACCCCAAATTACTGGGATGATTGGTGGCAGAGTTGGGGTTAGAAGCCAGAGAGATCTTCGGTATTCCAGCCCAGGGCTCTTTCCAAAATATCACGTTGAGGTTTGTTCTCAAACTGCTGGGACGCTTGTTACATAATGTTCAAATTTATATAGGAATGTGACTAATCCACATTTTTTGGTGTTTGATCAGATGTAGAATATAAATGAGGCAAGCACTTAATTGAAAAACTCAAGAAATGGGAGGGCCGAAGAGGGCCGGAGTATAGAACGACAATGAAATGCAGGCTGTGTGAATATTTTTTAGGCTGTTATGGATATGAACTACAGTTTACTACATCTGCTGAGATCAATTCCATATTACAGCTAAACAATTGCAGAGCTGCGTGGCATTCATGTCTGATTGAGTGGGGGATTTGGTAATTACTAATCTGCCCAACTAATAGCTTCATGTGTGAATCAAGCAAAAATTAAATGTTTGATGTATTCCTACCTGTCTCCAAACAACTGTCTGTGTTGTTCAGCAAAGCAGTGATCAAAGCAATCTGCTCATCATTTCAGATTTTTTCTCTTTTAAAAAGTCATTATTTAAAATTTGGTTTTTTGCTATAGAAAAGATAGCAGATATAGCAATGAATAGAACCTCCTTTCTTAAGAAACACCTGTCATTTGAAGAAGCACAAAGACTGTAGAAGGAAAATACATATTTTAGTCATAGCTTTGTGTCCTTTTAATTATAATTATCTCAGAGCTCTGGTATAAAAATATAGAACATTTAGCGAAAATAGATGAAACAGATTTCTAAATGATGCTAGTGAAGGACTCTTTAATTTAATATATTATTATGCCTCGCGGATTTCAAATGTCAGACCATGATCACCAAAATGTAAAAAATGTCATGATCTCTAGGTTGCTGCCTTTGACTTGAAATTTCAAAAGGTTAACAAATTAGAATGGTCAGATTATTGAAATGAGTTTGCAGACCCCAAACTGAAGTCTATATGGAGTAAGAGAATTTACTGTGTTGTCAATCGGCCATGTTCAGATTTGCAGGTGACACTCATGACATGCACCTCCTCCTTACTCTGTTGTCCTCTTCTAATGAGAGCCTTTTTTGGTTTGGGTTTGCTGCCTCTCTGGCATGGTCAAAACTTTAAATGTCAGAGGATGGGTCTTGGTTGGTTTCAGCCAACCATGTTGGTCTCACTCTACTTGTGGTAATTAGCTGAAGATATGTCAGGCAACAGGATTCTGACTCTTGAAACATGTGGACAAGCCTATTGGGAGGACTTCTGAGAAAGGATTTCCACTCCTTGAAAAAGATACAGAAAGAGATGGCTCATTTTCTGTCCCTGCCTGTTGAGGCCTTGAGATAAATATGTCTGAGGAAAAGCCAGCATGTAGGGAAGGGCAGAAATAAGAGAATCATGAAGAAACAGAACTTGGCCCTGATCCTGCTGTACCCAGAGACCCTGTCTTTGTACTTTCTGCTTAGTGAGGAAAATGAATTTCTTTATTGTATAAAAACACAGTTTCTAAACTGTAGCATTGATCAGACTCACCTAAAGGACTGGTGAAATTGTAGCTTGCTGGGCTCCACCTCCAAAGTCTCTGATTCAGTATGTTCACCTCGTCTTCCTCCCTTTCCCCATACATGATATTGAGTTTGGTATTGCTAATTTCACATGTATACATAACTTCAGTGGAAGTGTTTCCTTCATTGATTCTCCATCCCCTCACTATCACCCTCCATCCCTCCTCTGGAGTTTCTCCTCCATTATCTAAAGTCCCTCTTGTATCCTGATTACTCTCTAGATTTTGTGTTTCTAACAAGATCCTAGGTGATGCTGATGCCTCTGGTCCAGCAATTCAGTCAAGGGTTCCAATTACTTGCATCTGAAAGGACCCTAATTTATATACCTAGGTGCCGAGAAATACATGAAGATGTAAAGGCCTCTGCCTTCCAGGAAGTTCCATGTCTGATTTATGTTAAGCTGATCAGAAAGAAACATCCTTTCCTGTCTGTCCTTTCAATTAATGATGACAACCCATAAAAACACATTTATCAAAACCCTGAAGCATAACATATTTTTAGGGTAAAGGCCTTGGAGTCGGACAATCCTGGACTTACATAAGAGCTCTACAGTACCATCTGTACTTGTTAAATTACTAGATTCTCTAAGTTTTCTGATATCTAAGTGGAAATGAAGACCTTATTCTATAGGTGAGTTGCAAAGATTATATGAAGTAGCAAGCAAAATACTTCTAGCATTAATATAAGTACTTAAGAATATCTATCTATATCTATATCTATATCTATATCTATATCTATATCTATATATATATATCTTTTCCTAACTTCCTAAGGGAAGTATAACATATAGGACAAACAACAACAATACCAACAAAATCACAGAAACCCCTATCATCCAAAACTTTAAGACCTGTACTTACAAGACAATATATGGAAAGAAGAGTCTTCATGACACAAAATAATATTTACCAGTGAGCTTTCCACTTGGAATATTAGTACCCATTGAAATATCCCTCCCTGTTAAAGAGTTTTATCTATCATAATATTTGTAGATGAATCTACCAGACAGTAAATTGTGAACATCTGGTATTTAAAGCTCAATTGCAAATTGAGGTTACACATTTTAAAAATGATACAAGATTTCACAAAGTATTATGTGATGTTGGAAGATTCATCATCTCATACTCAAAGCCCCTGACAAATGAGCGTCTGGCAGAAGTAGACCAATGGAAATTTTGAAGTAGAACATCTGGAATTTGGGTGATATGATAGGCTCTTTAAGAGAATTATCTGATTATCAAAAGCCTGAGAGAGGCTCTTGATAAAAGGGACACATATTTTCACACAAAGATTCCATGATCATGTAGCAAAAGACAAATAGAAACAACAAATGCCCTATTATTAGATCATATTATTTTCTCATTAGAGAGACATCAAATTAAATAATGAGCATTTAACTCCTTCTCGAAAAAGAATGATGTATAATTGATATTATAACCTAATTTAGTTAAATATATGAAACAAAATAAATACATTCTCACAATTTTAGTATCATTTTTCAAGGTAAAATTCCATTCACTCCTCTCCCCCATACACATGAACCATTTACTCTGGAAATTTGTGCTCTCCTTTAAGTAGATTCACTTTTTAGGGGAAATAAGAAGCAAGACAATAACATTTTTTCGTGTGTGTATTGCTTAAACTTTCTTCAGGAGAAATTGCCAGTTGCCTGTCAATATCTATTCTTTCCTTCTCCATAGTAATCTGAGTTTTTAGCTGGGCCAATACTGTCCAAATAAATAGATACACTTTCAAGTCTTCTTTGAATCAAGCTGACAAGATATAGTGAAAGTGTCATGTGAGGATTTCAGAAAATCTATGTACAAAAGGGGTAGGTCTGGCTATTCCTCACCTTCCACCTTCCTGCTGTCTGGGATAAGGGCAGTCTCTCCAAAGGCCATCTTGAGCCATAAGGTGAAAAATGCATACTAGAGATAGTAGAAAAGGAAGTTAGACTGTAGATTCTTGACATGGGTCTCCCATACCAGCCCCCAAATGCCTACACTGGGATTGTGTTAACATTACAGATAAATAAATATTTTTCCATTAAAACTATTGTTATTTGGTGGTTTTCTGGTACATACAGATCAAATCTACTTAATATACCTTTAAAATTGGCTAAAAGTCTATATCCAATGAGGATGGGTAAATGGATTTAGAAATGTGCAGGGGTAGGGGAGGAAAAGTGTTATGTTTGTTTGACATTAAGTAAAATTACAGTAAGTAAGGTCAGTCATATTTAGTTGCTTCCTATCTGATGTAGCTCTGAGTTTGAATGTACTCAGTAGGTTGCTTTTATAGAATATTCTCATCTGATTTGTTATGCTGAGTCTACAGTGTTTGATCAAGAAGGGCCTTTGTGATTATTTAATCCAACATCTGTCCATTTCAGGAATCCCCTGTAGAACATCACTGTAAAAATGGCCATGCCTCTGCTAAAACATTTTGATACAAAAGTATTCAGGTGGAGGGCAGCCCATACAATTCATGGAGAGGACGTCTAAGGTTAATTTTAAAAATGCCTAGTCACCCTGCCCCCTACCTTATCTAATTTATGGCTCTACAAACTGAACTTCTTTTTAATTCCTCTCAATAGCCCTGTGGTTATTTAAGACACCTAACATGTTGCCTTAATATCTTTTCTGCTCTAAACACTTTCAGTTCTTTGAATTCCTCATCTTTTCAGGTAGTCCCTAGACCTTCTGGTTGCTCATTGATGTATTGTAGATTGTCAACAATCTTCTTTGCAGAAACTCATTTCCTTAGGCATCACAGGACAAAGGCATCATCTGCTATAATTGCACTTTTTGTAGTTGGTGTTGGTGTGGCTACCTTCCGTTCTCTTTGCAGCCTTCTCTTCTTTGCACAAATCAGAAACTTACCAGTTCTCCTCATCTTTTCTTAAAGCCCCTTTGAAAACACTGCATTTCTATCAAATAAGAGGCTAGAACCCCCCCCCCCACACACACACACAGCAAAAACAAGTAAGCAAGTACACAATAACCTGGTAGAGAGAGCAAAGTTTTAAATATTTTCCAAAATGTTTAAATTCCCCCAAACTAAAATGAGATAAGACATATGACTTTTAAAAATAGATCTGATTCCCTGTAGTATCTATGACCTATTGGACTCAATAAAATATTTATTAACTGACTGATAATTTTCTGGATATGTGGAAAGTGGAGCAAAAACTGATGCATCTGAGAATGAGAAAATTGGCCATCATTAGAGAAGCAGTAAATGCAGAAACAAGTAATATTGGACCAACCAAATAGTTCTTATTCCTCCTGAAAATGAGAGAGAGAGAGAGAGAGAGAGAGAGAGAGAGAGAGAGAGAGAGAGAAGAAGAAGAAGAAGAAGAAGAAGAAGAAGAAGAAGAAGAAGAAGAAGAAGAAGAAGAAGAAAAAGGAGGAAGAGGAGGAGGAGGAGGAAGAGGAGGAGGAAAAGGGGGGAGGGGGAGAGGAGAGGAGAGAAAAGGAGAGAGAGAAAGCTATTAAAGTCATTTGCAACTTGCAAATTACAAAGTCATTTCCCAACTGTGCAAATCTAAGAAGCTATGAGTAGCTCCAGGCTCGCTTATCTACCTCCTTTGGGTGCTGGGATTAAATCTCCTCTTGATCACTATCTTACCCTTCAGCCATTCAGTTCCCCATTGACCATGGAAATGTCACTTTGAAATAACTGTTCCCACTATTTAGTTGGAGAATGCTTTAAAAAAAAATGGAGCTTTTGCAGGAGTTGATGTTAGGTTATGTGATTTCACATTAAACAGAATAAGGTCAGTGGGCAAGTCCTGCTTCTTAAGGGTCTTCTAGTTCATCTAAGAAATACTTCATGCCAAGAGAAAATAATAAGCACCCGACCTTGCCTTGCCTTCCCCCTTTTTTTCAGGATGGTAAAGTCCATATTATGCCATAAGGTTAATGGGTCACAGGTACTATTTTCCTAACTAAAAAATTGGTCGTGTGCTGCTGTGCATTTTGCTGAATGTTTGTTTCAGACTGGCATGGAATCAAGATTTTCAGAGGCTTCTGGATTCTTGGAGGGCTATGCTTTACCATTCCCCTATTTTGTAACAGCTTTCATAATCCCTCTCTTAATAACTCATCTTAGCAAACTCTCTCCTTTTGTTGATACAGCCATGGTCCCATAGTGTTTTATAGCATCACTGACAAACCTATAGCAGAATGACCAGCAGTGTTAGGAGACAAGAGTGCTCACTGCCTTCATGTGCTCTGGATAATCACAGAGTGCCTAGAGCTAAGTGTTTCAAGTGTGCCATTGGTCATCGTTGATGCCCTCTTTACTCCATGGCCCTGCTTACCTTTTTTCCACTATAACATTGTATATTTTGTATTGTAAGATTTCTGTGTGTTTTAGTTGGAGAGAGTCAGAGTACAATTGAATAAAGTGAATAGATCCATTTTTGTTAGCAACTCACTTGAAGCAGTACTTACCTTTTCTGGGACTCAGTTTTCAAGTGTGACATAAAAGGATTGAATCAGATTTTGAAGCTATTTTCAGCTCTCATATTCTACAACCAGGTGACTTTGGGGCTCCAATATTGCATTTTGAACTAGAGTCTAAAAGGAGTACAGATTAAATACCTCCACTTGAATAACAGGACTGTTCTTCTGTCTACTTTGGAGCGGAAGGGTATAGGGAACCACCACTGACTCTTACATAGGAGAATACAGCCCTGGGAAGAGTATAAGTCAAATCCACTCCTCATAGGGGTTGAAGCATGTCTCACCTTTGACCTTTCAAAGGATGCAATTTGGTTTATACAGTACCCACTGTAAGAAAAAATCAAACTGCCTACAAGAGCTTTACTCTAAAGATATTTAAGGGTAATTCAAGAGAAAATGGATATTAAATACTTTGAGTTACTCAAAGAGCAATATTCAGTGGAGACATTACCAAGATCACCAAAACCTATGAGTGCCAAGATCCTCCTGGAAAACCATCATTATTTGCTTGTTCACTGGGGCCCAAAAAATTGTATAGAATAATGTCAGCCTGTTCTCCCAGTGACCTGCTCTGGCTTCAGGGACCCAGGTAGTGAGTTAAATCTGACAAGACTGAGTTGTGACTCACTTGCTTTTCAAGCATGCAATTTGGTTCATGAATCTAGAAAACAATGGTTTGACAAGCCTTCTATTTTTTAACTCTGAAAAATCATTTTAAAAAATGAATTAAATTCCGCGTTCGTTCTCTCTCTTTCTCCCCCCCCCCCCCACAACAAGTTGGTTTAGTTAGAAAAAGACATTTCCAAAGCCGGGCATGGTGGCGCACACTTGTAATCCCAGCATTTGGGAGGCTGAGACTGGAGGATCTGAGTTCACAGCCAGCCTCAGCTGCTTAGTGAGGGGCCCTCCACAACTTAGTGAGACCCTGTTTCAAAATAAAGAACAAAAAAATAGGACTGGGGCTGTAGCTCAGAGGTAGAATGCCCCCGGGTTCCATCCCCAGTACTGCAAAAAAAAAGACATTTCCACGATGCATTGAATGGATTCACTGCCTGTAATGTGTTGGTAAAAATCAATAAAGAGTAACCATTCAATGCAAAGAAGTAGGTGTGGGTTGGAGTGGTGGGGAGAAGGAAGAGCAGGCCTCATGTCCTGATGAACAATTCTAAAGAATTCACTGGTTCTTGAGTGTACAGTGTACATATGAGTCAACAAGTAGACAAAGAAAATCCAGACCTTTGATGACCCCTGGTGAATAAACTAAGCACTGCATTGAAATGCAGCTAGAGTCAGGCTTCCCTTTCAGGCAGCCCCCTGGCTGACTCCTTTCTTGAGTAAGGCAAAGGGGGATTTTTCTCCTGAGTGCCTGTTTCATTTGTATTGCAAACAGACCTTGCAGACTTGAGGCATCTGTATCCCTCTAAACAAATCTTACTTTGATGATCTCTGTTGGTAGAGATTAAGAGAAGTGTATGCATACACTATTCTCTGTCTGTGTAGTGACTTCTTAGACATGGACAGGGTTATTGATGAACATGAAAGAATTCAGTGGCCTCCAGAAAGCCAGATCTGTAGCTTTCTTCCAGATTAGGTATGTATTTTATATTGTTCTATGGAAGAATTATGAAGAATCAATCAATTTTCTTGCATAGCTTAAAAAAAGAGTTTAGCAGTAATCTCTTGCTTATAACTTCTGGGTACCAGCTGAAATCTTCTTCCCTGCAGCAAAAGTCTGCATTTTTGTAAACAGCTGTGTGTGACCAGCATGTGGTACTTGTGAGCCAAAAAGCAGGCTGTATTTTGTCAGCGTGCAAGAGAGGAAGGAAAATTGTTACTGTAAAAGAAGGATTGGGGGGTGTAAACATTCTAATGTACACCCCAGGCATCCAATTATAAAAGTGGTGATGCCAGGTGTCTATTTGCAATCACTCAGAATAGAACGTACCTGGTAGAATTATAATGGAGTAGAATATTCACAGTTTATATTACTTAATACAGTTTATCTTACTAGTCATTTGTGTACCTTGACTATTGGTTTTTATGTTTTTGTACCTTGGATTGGAGGTTTTCTTTCTTTTTTTTTTATTTCTCGAATTGTTGTACACAAAGTGTTTAATTGTTGAGATTTTTCTCTGTTCCCTCCACTTTTAATCACCATAAATCAGGGAATGCTTTGATCTAAAGCAAACAAACAAAAAAAAAACCCTCACTTTTTTAACCTGAGAAATATTATATATCCTTACATGCATGCTTCAGCCTCATGGGTAGCCCTCTTGGTCTCTTCCTGGGACTAGGGGACTCGTGTAGACAGGAACATGCATTTTTCTCATATGATCTTTAGCACAGCCATATAAAATAGTCCTTACCTTCAGGAAGGGGAAGCATTCTGAGAATTTAATCAATGTATGAAAGATTGACAATTTCAAAGGCAGAGAGAATCTTAGTAGTTGTCTAATTCAGTTCCTCTATAGCATGCTCTATTTTGTAAATAATAAAAAAAAACCCAGAAACCTAGAATTGGGTGATATTCCTAATGTGACAGAGTTGGACACAGGGATCCTTTGCCTTCTAGGCAAGCTGTCCACCCTTTGCCTCACTCTGTCCTCCTTGGGACATGTTGAATGTGCCTGTTCTTGTAGAGGGAACCACATTGCCCTTGAAAGTATAAGGTAAATTGGTGAGTAAAAAGTGAGATTAAGGGGGATATAATGAAACATTAATAAGAATTTGAGTAAGAAATAAATTTGGAGAAAAAAAAAATATATAAGTTTTTGTAACTTGGACTGGAGGTTTTCTTTTTTATCTCTCAAATTGTTGTACACAAAGTGTTGAATTGTTGAGATTTTTCTCTGAGCCCTCCGCTTTTAATTGCATATATATATATATATTTGTTAAAGCTTTTTGCTAATTTTCAAATTTTAATCACAAAATCTATGTTTACTACTCCATTAACTGTTTCAATGAAAAGTTATTATGCAGAGAACATTTTATTTAATTCCTTTGCAGTACTGGGGATTGAACCCAGGGGCTTTCTACACCCGAGCTCCACCCCAGCCCTATTTTTTATTCTTTATTTTGAAACAGGGACTTGCTAAGTTGCAGAGGGCATTACTAAGTAGCTGAGGTTGACCATGAACCTGCCATTTTCCTGTCTCAGCCTCCAAATACTGGGATTATAAGCCTGCACCACCATGCCCAGTGAGACATTATAATTTTAAAAAGATTCAATATAATATTGTTGGTTGAGTGTGCATATATTCTACTGTGTAGCTGAAGGACAAAGAAATTACTAAGGATTTATATATTACATATCTCAATCGTTAAAACTATTTACTGAGAATTTGCCCCTAGACATGTGATGCATTTTGAAATCTTTACATCATGTTTGAAGCTTACTTTTTCTTTATGTGTAATAAAGTACATATCTTGATCCATCACATGTAGCATTAAAAATATATCAGGCATAATGCTAGCAGGTTACTGAGGCAGAAAAGTAGCTTTGTACAAAGTGTTGGAAGACATTTCCAAAATACCTTCAAACTAAAGGTCATGTGCTCTAGGCAGCCAAATAAAGCATGAGACTATCTACCCCAGACTCAAGGAACCAAATCAAAGCTTGCCTTCCAGTTTCACTCCCTAGAACCAACACATTTCTTATTGGAGGTAGTGAGGCTTAATAGGAAAAACCCTGAAATCTGAAGACTCAGCTTTGTATTCAACCTCCCCCTTCTCTAGCTGTGTAACCCTGGCCAGATTATTCAGCCTTTCTTGTTGAGTGAGCTCAACATGAAGCCTGTGGGAGACTGATTCTGTTCTAGGACATGACTGTAACCTGAAGCTCTTTGGGGCCTGGTTATAGGGTAGTGTCTTGGGAGGCCTGTAGTTCAGAACTGTGAGCTAGACCTAATTGTAGAGCCCATTATACTGTCTAAGCCACAGCATCTCCATGGAAGAAACCACACATCCCTTGCACTGGGCAGGACTCAGCAACTACACTGTGTAGCCCAGGCTGACACCTGGCACCTATAGACCAAAGGATTTTTAAGTCTCTCCTTTGTCTAAATCAGTCTTTGAAGCATTTGAACATTTTATGAATGGGTGTGTGGCAGAGGAAGGGGCCTGGGTGTCCATCAAATGATTGATCCTAGATTCTCTTCTTAAAAAGGACAGGTTTAGCCTCAAAGAATTAATTCGAAAAATAATACTAGTATGAGCAATTTAATTTGAAACAAAGAACAAGTGCTTCTCTCATGAGAGAGACAGAGAGAGAGAGAGAGAGAGAGAGAGAGAGAGAGAGAGAGAGAGAGAGAGAGAAAGAGCGAGCGAGCTGGTAAACTTAGAATGTTGATGCAATTTGCATCATTCTTAATACCTTCCTTAGAGGATTTCATCAGAATCTCCTGGCTTGGGAGAAGACTACCTTTTCCAATTTCATGTACCTTATATATTTTTTCTATTCTTAGAATGACTGCTTAATTTCATGACAAGTTTTGCTAATGGATGTGTATTGTGCATGAGTAGTGTTGAACCAAAGAAAAAGATATTGCAAAATTTGAGTTTAGCCACAAATACAAATGAAATAAAATGAATTGACTTGAGATTCTAGAACCACACAAATGAGGATAAAATGTTCTTTATCTATCTAGATATGTGTTATCCAATCCAACAAACATGTATTCAGTGTTACCTTAAATTTCCTCCAAAGATACCACATGGCATGGCATCTAAGATGTCATAATCTGGTTTTGATTTGTCTACTTGATCTCCTTTTATTGATCTTTGCTTAAACATACCACACTGCTGCATGCCCATACTCCTTGCCATACTGTTATTTTTTTCTGGATTGCTTTCTTCTACTAGTAAACTCCTCATTCCAAAAGACCTAGTTGAAATGGCCCTTGTCACCTGCCTTGCCTTCACTAAGCATGATTAATCACTATTTTTCCTCCACATGTCACATTGTATTCTAATTATGTATAATCACATTTTTATAGCCATGTAGACTAGAAACACCAAAGGTCAATGAGTATGTTATTTGCCATTGATCCCCAATTCATGGGACATAGTAGATTTTCAAGTAACTTTTAAATGAATAAATACATCCAGATGTGAATTCTAAACACTGCCTAAAAGAGGTGGCAGACTGAATTACAAAAGTTAAGAGATGAGTTTTATTCTCAAAGAGATTATAATCATGAAGAGAAAATAGATGTTAATCTTACTTTTACTCAAAAATGGAATTCTAAGAATCATGCTAGAGATGTGAAATGCTATGGGATCAGGTGAGCCTTGCAGTAAATCTTTTGTTGAAAGAATGTTTATTCGATAAGTATTAACTTTCTTCACCAAACAATAAATGTTTGGTGAAAGGGGTGGTATTTAAGCTGAGTTTAAATGGTGAGAAGTGGTAAAGATTGGAAAGGCTGAGCAGTGATGTTGATAAAAGCAGAGTCATGAAGATGTGATGTTTTAGGGAAATGGCATTAATACAATTTGGTTGGAATCTCCTGAATATGGAAAAAAAAAGATGGTAGAAGATTTGTCTGAAAGACATATATTGAGAGCACTGAGAAAGCTTTATATTTTATGAGGCAAACAATGAGGAGCTGCTAAAGATTTTGAAACAAGAGACTGAAATGATCTTTGATACTTGTGCTGTGTGAGGATTAAATGATCTCTTATAAGGGAAGTGCTTCAAATAGAAGTTGGTACACACGGATCACTCAGTGAATGCTTGCTATTATACTCAGATATTTTCTAGAATAAGAAATATGGTAGGATATCAAAGTCAAGAGAAAAACTAAGCTATAACAAAAGTCTACATAAAAAATAATGAAGTCCTAAATCTATATAGAGAGTGTAAGCATGTAAAGGAAAGGATTGCATCCAAATGACATCTTAAAGGTAGAATGGAAATAACCTGAACACTAGTGATCCAGATGGATCCAGACACATCCAGCCGTGCCATCCAGAAGAGTAATCATATAAACAAACAAACAAACCCAGAGCAGAAGGGGGTTAGAAAAGCAAATAATAGGTGTGTGTTGGATACGTTGAGTTTGATGGGTCCCTGGGACTCAAAGATGTCCACAAGCCCATCAGATATGTGGCACTGAGGTCTAAGAAAGAGCTGTGTACATTAATTGCAAATTTGTGAGTTATCAATATAGATGCAATAGTTTTCACTATGCAAGTGATATAGATGACCCCTGAAAAATGTGTAGAAGAAAAAGAACATTGAAAAAGTATGAGATTGCTGATCTTTAATAGGGACTGACTTTATGTCTAATAATACTTGAGATTTTCCAGATGTCTTTGTTTCTCACTATTCATGCTATTTTGGGTGCCATGGAGTTGTGTATGGGATAAACAGAACACAAGGCAAGATAACACCAATATGTATAAGCTGAGAACATAATCATCAATGGCATTCTTATCCCAACAAAACACAGGTGCTTTAAAGAGCAAAGTAATCGTGCTAAGTTCCCACCATAGTCCCCTACGTGTGTTACCGAGCTGATTAATCTTTAAATTAGGGAAGTCTTTCTTCAATACAAGCTAGCTCTATCTCTTGATTTTGATATTGTATGGAAAATCACCTTCTAACTAGCTTTAACTTCACAACAATTATTTCTGAGTGGATAACACCTCATAAAACATAGCTCGCTGCAGCTCAAAACTCCTGTAAGCTTCTCTCAACAACTTCATAAGGAAGGTTCTAGTTATCCCCATTTTACAGAGCTAAAAATTGAATGTGAGACATACTGTGGCCTAGTCATGATGTTGAGAGGAAACCTCTGCCTGGTTGCATTTTTAAAACTGGAAGCCAGGCATGGTGGCACACGCTTGTAATCCTAGTACTTGGGAGGCTGAAACCGGAGGATCTGGATTAGCGGCCAGCCTTAGCTACTTAGTGAGGCCCTCCTCAACTTAGTGAGACCTTGTTTCAAAATAAAGAATAAAAAATAGGACTGGGGTGTATCTCTGAGGTAGAATGCCTCTGGGTTCAAGCCCTAGTACAGCAAAACAAACAAACAAACAAATAAACAAAAACTGGAATATGACTAAGTGCTTCAGAATCCCTTAACGTGTGGCCCATAGTCAGTGTTAAAAGTTCCTATTATATTCTTCTATTCATTTTTTTTGTGTGTGTGTGGTACTGGGGATGGAACCCAGGGGCATGCTACCTCTGAACTACATTCCCAGTCCTATTTTTTATTCTTTATTTTGAAACAGGGTCTCACTAATTTGCGGAGTGCCTCACTAGGTAGCTGAGGCTGGCTGCGAACTTGGATCCTCCGGTCTCCGCCTCCCAAATGCTGGGATTAAAAGCGTGCACCACCACGCCCGGCTTCTTCTATTCTTTATTTCTTATCTTCCATATCCAGTCCCTTTTATCACCACAAAAAGTGTCCACTCCTGTGTACATTAGATATATCACTGAGGGGGAAAAACTTGGAGTGGTGTGAGATGCATATGTTCATTTGTATTATTGTTCATAGAAAAGGTCCGTGTAATATGTGTGTGTGGAGGGTGGGTAGTACCAAGGATTTAACCCAGGGGCACTCTACCTCTGAGTTACACCCCCAACACTTCTTATTTTTTTGTTTGTTTGTAGGATCTCACTAGGTTTCCAAGAGTCTTGCTACATTGCTGAGGCAATCCTCGAACCTTTAATCTTCCTGTCTCAGCTTCCTATGTACTGGGATTACAAGCCTGCATCACCTTACCTGGAATCATCTATATCATCTTTATGACTAAGTTTATATTATAGGGGAACAAAAATATAAATCCCCCTTTCTGTCTCCTAGAAGGCTTCTGCAAAGTTTGCTTTCTAGAGCAGAAAGGTTAAAGTATAGATCACTGGTTGTCAAACTTGAACATGAATTAGAAGCTCACAAGAGCTTGTGAAAACAGATCATTGTACCCCATGCCAAGAGGTTCTATGCCAGCAAGTATAGCGCAGGGCCTGTTCATGTTTCTTTCTAACAAGTTCTCATGGGGGTGCTGATGCATGAATCTGGGACCACACTTTGGGAATCATATGTATATATGGAAAGAGGAAGCCTGGAGGCTGGAAGTGGAATCTCCGCCCTCACCAGATTTTCAATTAGATCCAGGTTCACCTTCTATCCCAAGTCCCTTTCTGGATTTGTTTTGTTGCTGCCATTTGATTTTGCTCGTCATCATCAATCTTTTTCCTTCAACTGGTTATTCCTATCAACTCTGCCTATAGTTTGGTAGAATGGCCAGACAGAAAAAAAGAGTTGAAGTCTAATAAATCCATGCTGAGTCTCAGCTCTACCTCTTACTAATTAAATTCCAAGGAAGTTGCTTAGCTTCCCAGTGTAATAAGAACAAAAATATCTAGATGAAAAAATACTGCAAAACATCTTAAACCTTATTCTACAAGTTTATTGGTAGTAACACTGACATCACTATTTTTGAAAATATTTTATAAATATTTTGAAATAGAGTCTCCCCAAGTTACTGCATGCTAACCTCAAACATGCAATCCTTCTGTCTCAGCCTCCCAAGTACTGGGATTACAGGTGTGTTCCATCATGCCTGGAAAGTTCTGGCATTTACAATATATATATTTCTTAGGTATAGACACTGAAAGGAACTATAAGCAATGACATCACAGTAGGAATGAGCATCTCTGACCCCCAGATTTGGGGTTCTAAATGTTACTTCCTGCTCAAAGGAATCAGAGCTCCTTTAAGAAACATATGATTTCTGGTCTGAATCAGGGGTTGTGCAAGTAAGTTGGAACATTTTGGGGCCAGAATGCTAAGACGTATTTAAAGATTAATGGAGTAATGTCAAGAAGAGTAGGATTTAAAGAGCTCCCACAGACCAGATGGAACAATCTGAGCATCAAAAAGAATAATAACTGTGTTCAACTGAAGCACAGTGGATATATAAAGCTTTATGAGTCTAGGTGATACGGGCAGGGTGGGGGGGACAAAAAAAACTTCACCTTATATCCTTGGAGCAGTAACTATTACACAACTCCTTAGTTTGGAAATTGGTTACTAAAGGAAGAATATTAACCATTTATCCTGCCCTCAATGATAGTAATCTCTTCTTTACAGAAAAAAATACTAGCTAATAAATGTAGAGAGAATAATAGCATTAAAAATATCATTTTGCAATCTGTGACAGCAGCAATGATATTCACAAAGTTATCAATGTATACTAACGCTACTAGGTCAAAACTTGATAGAAATGTGGATGATTGCTTTGCAGATTGCAAAGTGAAGACTGAATCTTTACAATGGAGGGACCTGACTGTCACCATCTTAATCCACTAATCAGAAGTAACATCATTGAAAATACATCAACTGGGCATTATGATGCCTAGTGTGATACATAAAGTAGCTTTTAGGAAGTCTTGCTAAAATGTTCCTTCTGAATCTAATCAAGTCTTTTGATCCGATTTCTAGTTTACAGATAATAAAGGCATTGAGGAAGAAGCTAAATAACATTACATGGGAACAATTCTACAGGACAGTCTATCTGAGTTAATGTCATAGAAAAAAAGACAATTGGAGGAAAATATTCAGTATTATGAGACATAAGACACATCACTAAAAAAATGCACAGTCCCTGATTTGACCTTGGTTTGATAAATGTGGGATCCAATAGGGAAATTTAAATATGGATTGAATATTAGGAAATTATTTTTAGGTGTTATGGTATTCTGACTATGTAGTAAAGTATCTTCAATTTTTAGAAATGGATATTAAAATACTTATGGGTATTATGTCATGATATGTATAATTTTTTAAATAGCTCAGCAAAAGATTAGATAAAACAAATATGATAAAGAAAATAGATCAAACAAATTACATACAACAAATAGAGTCAATTGTTAGTCATTATGAGTATTTGACTATTTTACTACTTTTCTGTATATTTGAGATTTTTAAAGTTTTGGAATTTAAAAATATAGTTCTTAATATATTCTATATGTTACAGATACATAGTATAATTTTTGTGTGTATGCAGAATACCTATCATAAATTGTAGATGCTTAAAACTGTTAGTTCCCTTTCTTAGACTAAAATAAGAAGAAAAAATCTCTATCCTTGGCTCAGCTTAAATTCTTTTTTTAGATGAAGTTTAAACATGCACACATACAAATAAATAAACAAGCAAACTTCGCACCCCACACTTTCTCCCACCCTATCCCTCTAATTGATTCACTTGGCTTCCCTTTGTTGTATCAACAGCAAGAGCCTTCAGCTTTCAATTCACTCTGGATAGTGCCAAAGACATTTTGCACTTATTCAAATAATAAGGTCAAAGAGAGAGAAAGTGGGAGAGAGACCATGCAATGAGAAGACAGATGGAGTGGAGAAGAGATAGGAGACAGATGGGCCTCTCTGAGAACAAGCAGTGTAGCCATAATAACAAAACTGCAAAAACAATCCAAGGAGGATGGTTAAAATGCTAAGAGCTGGACTGCCCCAACTTGTTAGAAAGATGACCAGAGGTGGTCTAGACTTACCTAACTTACATGAAATCAGAATCCAGGTTCTTTCCTCTGAAAGAAAGGTGACCTTGGCCTATTTACATACAGGCTAGGTCAAGTTCATTCAAGTATTAATTTATATCTAGATCCAGAAATACAGAATTAGTCACTCATTCAACAGATGTTTATCAAACTCTTCCTATGTTTAAGGCACTTTTCTTGGAGCTTGGGCTATATCAGAGAATAAAACACACACAAAAATCCCTGCACTTATGGATAGATAATAAGCAACAGATAAGTAAACTGAATGGGCATGGGTTGCAGTTTAATAACAGTGTGGTCTGATGGATCTCACTGAGAAAGTGCCATTGGAGAAATGGCTTGGAGAGAATAAAGGAGCCAGCTGTGCCAGCGACTGCTGATTGTAGGGAATAACTTTTCAGATAGAAGGTATAGCAGGTGCAATATACCTGGCAAGTCCTAGGAATGGAGCAGAGGCCAAAGGAACTTAGAAAAATGAGACTGAGCAAAATGGTAGGTCTTGAGGCCAGAAGTAATGATACTAGGTAGTGAAGGGCCTTGAACACACTGAAGAATTAGGATTTTACCCTAAGTGTAATAGGAGTGGAGGAAAGGCTTTGAGGAGAGAGGAGTGACATGAGCTGACTTCTATTTTTAAAGGCTCTGGCAGCTGTGCTGCAAATAGACTGGAGTGGGTAAGGTAGAATCAGGAGGCTAGTTCAGAAGCTACTGCGTTAATCAAATGAATGGTGATGGTTGCTTGAATCAAGGTGGAAAGTAAAAGTAAATGTAATTACATGTATTGCTTATAGTGTAGAGAAGTGAAAAGAGAGTATATTTAGCTCCCTAATTCTCAGTGTCAAATATCAAGATGTTTTTCATCTAGAGATAAGCCTTATCCAACATGTAAATTATCTTGCAAATTATTATGGTGTGAATTATCTAGTGTGTCCTTCTGTAAATTTCATGGAACAAGATAATAGGAAGTATCTTCAGGGCTGATGGGAGTAGGAATAGAATACATACAACAGCAAGGACCCACATAAACCATTTAGATAGTCTGTAATGCCATTTTTTTTTTTTTTCAATCAGAGCCAGTTCCACATCAAGGGCTCCATGAAGCTGAATCTTCAATGATAGTTACTTTTAAAATGCTGGGCATCCTTCTTGTTGTTAAAGGCAAAGGTATAAAGTGAAGTTGTAATTCTGAAGTCTCTTTCAAGTCAGAGACTTGACATGATTCAGGAATAGAGCTTAGAGGATAGAGAGAAAGAAATAAATCGTGTCTGAGCAATGTGGTCATTCCATCTCTGAATGATCTCAGCAATGTTCTGGAACAACCTGATGAACAATAAGACATTGGGGTTGCAGAGGAAATTATTGTTGTTTGGAAGTTTTATTAAGGTGTAATTGACATAAAATAAACTGCCCATAAAGTACGTACAGTGAAAAGTTTTAGCACATGTATGCACCAGGATAAAGACGATGAACTTGTTAAGCATTCCCCAAAGTCTCCTGGTCCCTCTGTGTAAATTACTCCATCCTTCCATTCACTTCTCCATGTAAAAAATGATCTGATTTCTATTAAAATACATTAGTTTGTATTTTATGATTTTCTATAAATTGAATTGTACAGTGTATATTCTTTTTCCTGGCTTCTTCCACTGAGTATTATTTTTCTGAGATTCATTTATGTTGGAAAAGAGATCAGGAGTGCATTCCTAGTCCTTGCCAAACAATGTTCCACTGTGTGGATATACCAGGTGAGGTGGTAATTCATCTGTTAATGGATGTGCAGCCTGTTCCTAGACCTTAGCTATTACAACTAAAAGTGCTATAGACATTTGTATGTAAGTTTTTATACAGACATGTGCATTTTTTTTTCTCTTGAGTAGATACCTTGCAGTGGAATGATGTGTTAAATATTTTGAGAAACTACCAAATTGTTTTCCAAAGTGCTTGTACCATTTTGCATTTCCACCATCTCTGTAGGAGAATTACTTTGCTTTCACATGATCATTATTGCTTAATTAATTACTCTTTTAAATGATAGCCATTCTCATGATTATGTATAGTATTTCCTTTTGGTTTTAATTTATATTTCCTTGACGAAAATGATGTACAGCATCTTTGTATATGCTTATTTATCATCTACATATCTTTGTTAGTGAAACATCTATTCAAATATTTTGCCAATTTTGAAAATTGGGTTGATTTCCTTATTATTGACTATTGGCAGTTTATTTTTTAAATATATTCTAGATATAAGTCCTTTAACAGATATATGCTTGGCAAATATTTTCTCCCAGTCTATGGCTTGCTTTTTCATGATCATAATAGTATCTTCTAAAGAACAGAAGTTTTAAATTTTTATTAAGTCAAGTCTATCAATTACTTCTTTATAGATTTTGCTTTTTGTGTCATATTAAAATAATCTTTGCCTAAACTAAGATAAAAAAGATTTTCTCTTAGAAGATTTATGGATGTAAGAGTTTATATTTAGTCCTAATTATTATTTTGAGTTAGTTTTTGTATAGAGTGCAAGGTATGAATTGAAGTTCTTTTTATTTTTTGTATGTAGATATCTGATTGAACCAATATCATTTGTTGAAAAGACTAAGACTTCCTACTGAATTGTTTTTGCATTTTTGTCAAAAAAATCAGTTGTCATAAATGTGTAGGCCTAATTTTGCATTCTCTATTCTGCCCCATTGATCTATTTGATAGTCTATTGATCCATCTTAACACCCACATTATCTTTGTCACTGTAGCTTTATAAGTCTTGAAATTATCTAGTGTCAAACAATGTTCCACTGTCCCTCCAGCTTTGTTCTTTTTCAAATTTCTTTTGGTGACTATTCTTAGTCATTTTTATTTCTATATAAATTTCAGAATCATATTGTCTATTTCTGCCAAAAGAAAAAAAGCCTTTGGGAATTTCAAAAGGGATTGCATTGAATTTACAAAACATTTTTTTAGAGACCTAATATCTTAACTATATTAAGTCAACACATGAATAATTATTTCTTTTTTACAATCGTATAACAATATTTTATAGTTTCAATGTACAGGCTTATACATATTTTTATTTGCTCCTAAATATTTTCTATTTGTTAATGCTATTGTAAATTGTGTTGTTCTTAAATTTTCATTTCTTATCAGTTGTTGCTAATATATAGAAATAAAATAGATGATATTTTCAGACATACTGCAGCTGTATTAAGCCTACTTCATAGTTCTAGTACAGTTTTTGCAGAATCCCAGAACCTATATGGCCTGTCGAATCCTTCGAATAGAGAGAGTCTTTTTTCTTCCTTGCCAATCAGATGTTTCTAGTATCTTGTTATTTCCCTATTTTGTGAGTTAGAACAATGAGTGCATTTTTGAGAAGAAAAGATGATAGCATAATCTATAGCATGATCCTAAATATTAGAGGAAGAACATATCATAAAGTATGATCTTAGCTGTGTTTTTTCACAGATGTTCTTCAATTGAGAAAGTTCACTTCTATTCCTATTTTGCTCACAGAATTTTTTAAAAATGCTGTTCAATTTTTCAAATGCATGTGTATACTTATTAAAATGATGGCATCGTTTTTCTTTTTTAGTTTGTTATTTTCAAACATTAAACCAATTCTGCATTTCTGGGATAAATTCTATTTGGTCATGATGTATTTTATCTTTTTCTGTATTACTGGATTTGATTTGCTGACTTTTGTTTGAACTTTTCCATCTATATTCATGGGTCATTGATATATATATTTTGTTTCTTTTTAAATAAGATCTTCAGTTTTGATATCAAGGTAACACTGACCTCATAGAATGAGTTGTAAATTATTCCCTCATATTTTAGTTTCTGAGTGTTTGTGTAGTATTGGTATTATTTCTTCCTTGAACAATTGGTAGACTTAATCATTGAACCCATTTGATCCTGAAATCCTCTCTGTGGGAAGGCTTTTACCTATAAATTCAATTTTTATAATTGACACAGGGCAATTCCAGTTATCTAATTCTCCTTGAGTGAGTTTTGGTAGTGTATCTTTAAATGAATGTATCTATTTTATCTAAATTATTAAATTTCTTATCATGAAGTTGTTTGCAATATTCTTTTAAAACTTTTAACTGTCTTTTAATCATTTTAATATAAGATTGGTTGTGTATGTTTGGGGACACCCTTTTTTGCAAAAAAGTAAAATCGCCTTGCCAAGCAAAAAAAAAAAAAAAAAAAAAAAGATTGGTTGTGATGTTACTCTATTTTATCCCTGGTAACATTAATGTGTGTTCACACCCCACACGTACACACGCACACACACACCTTCCCTCATTTTCTTTCTCTCTGGTCAGCCTAGCCAAAGCTTTGTCAATTTTATTGATCTTTTCAAAGAACTAATTTTTTATTTCATGGATTTTCTCCATTGCTTTTCTGTTTTCTATTGCATTGATTACCACCTCTTTATTATTTCCTGCCTTCTGATTTATTCAGGTTTAATTTGCATGTCTTTTTCTAGGCTTAAGGAAGAAGCTGAAGTCATTGATTTCAAACACTTCTTTTCTAGTATATGTATTTAATGTTATACAATTCTGCAAAGTACCGATTTAATGGCTCTCCCATATTTTGTAAGTCTGTGTTTTCATACTTCAAAATGCCTTCTAATTTCTCTTGGATTTAGCACTGACTCTTGCTTCTTATGCAATTTGATAATCTTTACGTTTTATTTGTAGTGTTTAGACCATTTACATTCATGTAAAGCCGGGCGTGGTGGCGCACGCTTGTAATCCCAGCATTCGGGAGGCTGAGCCCGGAGGATCCGGGTCTGAGGCCAGCCTCAGCTACCTAGTGAGGCACTCCACAACTCAGTGAGACCTGGTTTCAAAATAAAGAATAAAAAATAGGGCTGGGGGTGTAGCTCGGAGGTAGAATGCCCCTGAGTTCAATCCCTAGTACCGCAAAAAAAAAAAAAAAAAAAAAAAAAAAAAAAAAAAAAAAAAAAAATACATTCATGTAATTATGAATATGTTTAGTCTTAAGTCTATCATCTTGCTATTTATTTTCTATTTGTCCCATCTATTATTTTTCTCTGTTTCCTCCTTTTCTGTCTTCTTTTGGATTATCTGAATTGTTTAATGATGCCATTTGACACCCTTTGTGGCTTATTAGTTATGACGCTGATTATTTTAATAATTGCTTTAGGGCTTAAAGTATGCATGTTTAACTTATTATAATGTGTGTTTCAGTGATGTACCATTTACATGTAAGAACTTTATAATACACTCCCTTCTATGCCTTCCTGACCTATATTGTATATTTTATATAAATATGTTTAAAACTTCATATTATTTTGTTTATGTAGTTAATTATCTTTCAATGGGATTCAAATGAAAATATCATACATAATTACCTACATAGTTAACATTTCTGATGTTCTTCATTGCTTTGGATAGAACCAAACTCCAAATAACATATATTCTCATTTGAGAAACTTCATAGTTTAGCTGATGCTCTATTAATTTTTTAAAATTTTATTTTTCTCTTTGCATTTAATTTGGATAGTTTTTTATTGATAGGCTCTAAATTTGATAATCTCTTCTTTTGCAATGCCTAATTTGCTATGAATCCTACCCAGCATATTTTTCATCTGAGACATTTATAGTTTTCATCTCAAAAAGTTCATGGGTCTTTTTATATCCTCTATGTCTGTGGTTAAATTTTTGAACATCTAGTATGCAATCATAATAACTTTTTCCCATTAATTCTAATACTTACGTCATTTCTAAATTGGTTGATATTTTTCTTTATTATGTGTCATATTTTCTTACTTTTTTGCATACTCTGTAATCTTTTATTCTAAGCCAGACTTTGTGATTTCTAAGTTGTTGAATGCTGGATATATTTGTCCTATGATACAGTCAATTTACTTTGGAAATAGTTTGATCCCCTTATCCTTGCTTTTAAAGATTTGTTACATGGAACCAAAGCCATATTAAGTTTAGAGATAATTGGTACCCACTACTGAGGAAAGACCTTCTAAGCATTCTACCCAGTGCCTCATGAATTATTTGATATTTCAGACTTGTTTGTGGTAATAGTAACTATTTCTAACCCCATGAGATGCTAGCCCATTATCCTTCAATTCTCCCCTTTTTTCCTTTTTCCAGCTTTGAGTAGGTTTCTTGTAGAGAGGCTCCAGTCAACAAAGCACTCCACTGCATTCTCCAAAAAGACCTAGAGGTATCCAGATATCTGTTATTTGCAGCTCTCTCTGTTGCTCTGTTCTGAAAACTCTAGCTGCCAAGGTCTCTTCAGATCCTTAGCTTTGCCTCCTCAACTCAAAGAGGGGCTCTCCTGGATTGCTCCTGGGTTCTTGCTCCCTATACTGTGGCCTGGAAATGCTCTCAAGACAAGCACACTGGTCTCACTTCATTTGTTCCTTTCTCTCCAGAATCACTGTCTTTCATTGCCTGAGTCTAGCATCTTCAAAATTGTTGTCATATATTTTTTCTCTTTGTTTGGATGTTTGAATATTTCAGGTGGGAGATAATTGTCTGTGTTACTTCATTTGGGCTAGAAGCAGAAGTCACTGGAGAGGTTTTAACGTGGAAGAATTCTGTGTTGTTGCTGAAGGGAGATTCAAGGGTTGTGAATTCTGTGCTATCAGTAGTAGAGCTGAAATATTGTTTTAGAATTGCAGAGCTTGCCTTGCACATTTTTTTGCCTTTGGCCTGGAAGTTTGTCACAGTAACACTAGTGGTCAGGGGTACCCTAAAGTTTCCTTCTTTGATTTTACAACTATGAATTAAAGAGCAGTCAGTTAAATCCAGATGGTCTAGTTACCTCTTTTAAAATGCAAATTCTCTTTAGAATTAATGTCTAATAACTTACCACAAACAACTTAATAGCTACCAGTTACTGGAAGTTTACTGCTGTATGCTGGGCACTTTACTGAACATTTTATATCCATTCATTCATTTAATCTTTACATTGATGCACTGAGGTACCTTTGTAGCTTAAAAGATTAGAAGAAGTTGAAAAATTTGCTACCCAAGGTCCAGGAGCTCTTGAGTTTATTAGAACCTAGACTTAGATACTACTGACTTCTTGCTATTCAGAGTGTGGTCCAAGGACTGGCAACACCAGCACAATCTCAGGCTCTGCTCCAGGGAAACTAAATCCAAACCTGCATTTTAACAAGGTCCCTTCATGATTTCCATGAATATTCATATTTGAGAAGATCTGTTGCAGTCCATGCTTAATCTGTCCTCCCTGTCAGCTGATTGAAGGAAGGATTTAAAGGAAGTTAAGTCTTGAGAGGAGCAGGCATTATAATCTGAGGGCTTGGAGTACTATCCTCATGGCTCAGGCATGGTTGAGGTACTATGGTGTAGTAATGGCCAGTAAGAGGCAATGATAGGAAACATCTCACATGGTGAGTACTTACTGTGTGCCAAGAACTATTCTAAGGGGCTTTACAATATCAACTCACTTAATCCTCACAAAATAGCTATTAGGTTTGCCCTCATATTACAGATGAGGAAATTGGAGTCCAGGGAGCTTAAGTAACTTTTATTAGTAGCAGAACTACAAGGTCACCTCAGGCAGTGTGGCTCCAGAGTCTAAGCTTCTAGATCACATACACCATACATCATCAGAGAGCATCCTGAGGCGAGGTATAAAAGATAACCCCTGTCTAGCTTGCTATTTTGCCAAGGACAGAGCTGTGGCCTACAATGTGTCAGGACCTTTAAAATATCTACAAAAGTCTATTCCTTTTGCATATCTCTAACTGAACATATTATGCTTGCAGGTGAGCATATTTAAATAGTTCTGAAGATTCCTCATCTATTAAAAGAAAAGATGAAAGAATTGAGAGTAATAGTTTGGGGTATATGATTTTCTGCTCATTCTGTGGTGAGCAGAGGGAAAACAACATACTCAGAAGCTATTTCTGTGTACTGTAAAGCAAAGATAGATAAAAATATGAGAGCTGCTGGCCTTCATTAAAAGGATAAAGGGTTGCTGATTGGTATTTCCTTTTAGGTTTTATAGAAGCTTTAAATTTAAAAGAACACTGCTGCTTGCTGACATTGGTGAAGTTCTTTTGCTTTATGTAGAGGGGCTTAATTGTGCTCATGCTTATTTGTTAGGTTTACTGTGATATATTTAGATATAATCTATAGTCCCTCCTCCTAGAAGAAAAAAAATACAAAAGCACAAGTCAGCTGGCTTCAGGGGTACAATTCAAGGCCTATGTATTTTATTGTACATTGCTTCAGTTAATTAGCTTTCTAATTATGATTTATTCTAAATTATTATTTTAAATCCATGCCCAGAGACTGTGCTGATGTGACATATTACTTTAGAAATAATAGGGATCTGGTTCTCTGCCTTTGGCTCTGAGAATTACACTG
>PVLC010013257.1:0-42146 GCA_004027655.1 Graphiurus murinus | reverse complement strand
CACCATTTGTTAAAGAGGCTATCTTTTTTCCAGTGTATACTTTTGGCTCCTTTGTCAAAAATCAGTTGACTGTAAGTCTGTGGGTCTGTTTCTGAGTCTTCTATTCTGCTCCATTGGTCTATGTGTCTGTTTTTGTGCCAATACCATGCTGTTTTTATTACTGTGGCTTTGTAGTAGAGTTTAAAGTCAAGTATTGTGACGCCTCCTGCATGATTTTTATTGCCAAGAACTACTTTGGCTATCCTGGGCTTTTTGTTTTTCCAGATGAATTTAAGGACTGATTTTTCTATGTCTGTGAGGAGCGTCCTTGGCAATTTCATGGGTATTGCATTGAATCTGTAGATCAGTTTTGGGAGGATGGCCATTTTGATGATATTTATTCTGCCTATCCAAGAGCATGGTAGATCCTTCCATCTTCTAAGGTCTTCATTGATTTCCTTCTTCAGCTTTCTGTAATTTTCCTTATAGAGGTCTTTAATCTCCTTGGTTAGGTTTATCCCTAAGTGTTTTATTTTGGGGGGTGCTATTGTGAGTGGAATTGCTTTCTGGATTTCTTTTTCGGTTGATTTAGGGTTGGTATATAGAAAGGCTTCTGATTTTTTAAGATTGATTTTGTATCTGGACACCTTACTGAATTTGTTGATCAGTTCTATGAGTTTTTTGTTGAGTTTGTTGGGTCTTCTTAGTATCATGTCATCTGCAAAAAGGGATAGTTTTAGTTCTTCTTTCCCTATTTTTACCCCCTTGATTTCCTTCTCTTGCCTTATTGCTCTAACTAGAGTCTCGAGTACTATATTAAACAGAAGAGGTGATAATGGACATCCTTGTCTTGTTCTGTCTTTAGTGGGAACTCGCAAGAGTTTTTCTCCATTTAATATGATGCTGGCTGTGGGCCTATTGTATATTGCCTCTATGATTTTGAGGTATGTTCCTTCTATTCCAATTCTCTGTAGTGCTTTTAGCATGAATGGGTGTTGGATCTTGTCAAATGCTTTTTCAGCATCAATTGAGATGATCATGTGATGTTTGTCTTTGAGTCTGTTTATGTGGTGAATTACATGGATTGTTTTTCATATGTTGAACCAGCCTTGCATCCCTGGGATGAACCCGGCTTGGTCATGGTGTATAATTTTCTTGATGTGGTTTTGAATGTGCGTTGCTAGTATCTTGTTTAGCAGTTTTGCATCTACAAAAATGTTTTTAAAGACGATGATTGAAAAACGTCGAATTGAAAAATATTACAGTAGTTTTAATTTTAAAAAAAAACTTTAAAAAGTGAAGATTCTCCTTATAACAATAAAAACTCCTACTTTAAAAAACATTTGAAGGTTTATTCTACCATATTTATACTATCTAAACCATCTAAAATAGTAAAAAAAAAAGTCTTTAGTTCAAAGGAACCCCATTTTTTTCTTCTTGTCACTATCAACATAACATGTTCCTATCCAGTGTTTACTGTTATGTCTGATACTGTACTAAATGTTTTGGGTGAATTTTTTCTATTTAATTTTGTAATGTTCCTTTTATCACCTTAATTCATATGAAAGCATTAAGGCCTATCTAGCCTAATTTTATACAGTTGGAAATAGGACAGTCAGAGACTCAGCCTGGAATCTCCTGGATTGTTTGATGGAGCTTAAGTTACCTACTAAGTCATATGTATATGTTTATACAAGAACAAAGAAATGCTGCACATAGAATAGTTACTGAGGAACTGTGTTTAATGTTTGAACTGAGTAAAATGTTGGAAATGAAAATAAGTAGCTTAGTTTAAGAAACAAAAGGCAATGCAGAACCAGGGACAGCAGGGTTTGTGGGGGATTTCAAATAAGACATTCTACAACCTGAAATTACTTTGGTAACAAATTTCTTCTAAAAAATCGAATAAAATTTCTTATCTTAGGGGTGAACAACCTGTGGTTGAATTTATTATATACATACACTTATGCCTGATAATTAAATTACTTAACACTTGTTGTAAATGAGAACTCAAAGAAGGAGAGAGAATTTTTGGTGGAGGAGGGTAAAAAGTGTTAATTAGATAGCTTGAAGTGTGAAGCCACTAGGAGGAACTGAATCAAGTTACTGTAATATTCGTATACTCCCCTCCCTCATTACTTCTTAAATGTTTAAATATTCATATGTCAACACTTCATATCATAAAATTCTTTCAATTTAAATAACAAATTGTTCATTCTGGTTTGATTACATATATAATATTTACATGTATTTTAGAGAGAAATGCAAAAAAAATTCTACTTCAAATATTATAGTAAAACAAAAACTGAAAATATGGACAATATGTTACATTATTTATTATGAAATTTAAAATATTCTTTGATATTACTTGCCTAAGGCTCATATTTTTCATATAAGATCATATAAGAATGGGTTACAGAACAAATCCTTCATCTAGCTAATTAAATTTAATTAGGTACCTAATTTGTTTGTGGTGTTGCACACCTGTAATCCCAGTACTTAGGAGGCTGAGATAGGAGGATTGTGGTTCTGAGGGCAGTTGCATTAATTTAGCAAGGCCTCTCAGCAATCCAGTGAGTCTTTGTTTCAAAAGAATAAAATAGAGCTGATGGTGTAGCATAGAGATAGAATGCTCCTGGGTTCAATACCTAGCACTGCACACACACACACACACACACACACACACACACACACACACACACACAAATATTTTTATTTATCACTTTTTAGTTTGGAGAAAGTTTAAATATTTTTAGAACTCTAACCTTATTTCTCTTCTTTCATTAGCAAGTTCCTGCAAACAGTACATTTAGTAAGAGTCATTTTCAAATCACGTAGGAAATAAGTTTTTGCACTAATTGTCCCATCACTGAAGTTATGAATAACACCAGGTCTCTCTCTATTACAGCACCCAGCAGGCACATTTGTCTTCTTCTTTATTAATTTCTGGACAGCATTAGAACAAAGTTCATTACTCCTTTTTCAACACTGTTACCCCTTGACTTCTCAATACGTGCTTTATGTTTTGTACCTCATTTTTAATTTTTCTTGCCAGCTTCTCTTCCACCTGTCTTTAAGAAGTACAGAAACTATTCTAGAAGATGTTCCTTCTTTTTGACAACTCACATTGTTCCAAGGCTTGGATACTGTCAATACATGGGCAATTTCTAAATACTTTCTTCAAACTGTAATTGTCCTAAGAGTTCCAGGAATTGATATCCAATCACCTAGTCCATTTCCTGTATGTGTGTGTGTGTGTGTGTGTGTGTGTGTGTGTGTGTGTGTGTGAGAGAGAGAGAGAGAGAGGAAGAGAGAGAGAGAGAGAGAGAGAATTGTATGTTTGTTTCTCTCAGACATTTTTCTATTTCTTAAAATTTTTGACCCATAAATGTGGGTCAAAAGTGTGGTATTCTTCATGTTTGTGAATTTCCTTCTGTTATTGATGTCTAGTTGTATTCCCTTGTCATCAGAAAACATAATTTGCATGATTTCAATTCTAAGCTTATTAAGAATCATATTATAGTCTATAATTGATCCATCTTATTTAATGTTCCATGTGCTCATTGAATACAGTGTATTCTGCTATTGTGTACTTCATGCTCATTAATATACATTATCACCTGGGCACAACAGCGCACATCTGTAATCCCAGTACTTAGGAGGCTAAACAGGAGGATCACAGTTTTATGGCCAGGCTCAACAACTTAGGTACTCACCAACTTAGTGAGGCCCTGGTTCAAAATAAAAATAAATAGAATAGGGCTGGGAGTGTAGCTCAGAGGTAGAACACCACTGGGTTCAATCCCTAGTACCACAAAATAAATAATAATAATAATAATAATAATAATAATAATAATAATAATAATAATAATTAATAATAATAATAATAATCGTTATAAGTATCCCATTACATATTTTACTTTAAATCAGGTTAAAAGGTATTAAATTATATATATATGCATATATATATACTCTTTAGATAAACTTACATAGTTAGCTTTATTGTTGTTTTTATTTGTGTAAGTTGATTTAAGCTATTGTCTAGTGTCCTTTCCTTTCCATCTAGATTTATTATAGCATTGCTTTCAGAAAATGATTATTAGCACTTAATTTTCTCAGGTTTTTGTCTATCAAGAATGCGTGAATTTCTTCTTTTGTGTAGGATGAATTACTGCATATAGACTTCTTAGTTGATGATATTTTCTTTTCACCACTTTTAGTATGTCATTCCACTCTTTTGTTTCTGATTACAAATCAGTTATTATTATTAATCATGAAGCAAATCCCTTCTCTATAATGTGCCATTTCTCTCTGATTTTTTTCTTTCTTTTGCTTTCAACAGTTTAATTTAAAACTTGATTAATATTATTTTCTTAAGAAATTTATCTGTACACCTTAGGTCAGTATTACATACTCAAAACATACCATCTTAAAAGAAATGAAGACCCAATTTAGATTGTAAATACAAATATAATTGTAAATATTTGTAATCAATTGTGACATTGACAGCCTGGTTCTATATCATCAGTCACATAACAGTAATTTAGTAAATATTTTCAATAGACAAGTGACTGAGTAGATTAATTTATTTGGACTTCAATTAAAAGAACGTAATTCTGATGTGATGACACAGGACTGTAATCGCCGTATTTTGGAGGCTGAAAGAGGAGCATTGCAGGTTTAAAGCCGGCTTCACCTACTTAGGAAGGCCCTTCTCAACTTAGTGAGACTGTTTCAAAAAAATAAATAAATAAATAAACTAAGGCTTGGAGGATAATTCAATGGTAGATTACCCATAGGTTCAATCCCCATACCCGTCCTCCTCCCACACACACTTATACTAGCATGCTATATTTGAAGGACTATGAGACATGAGGAGTTAACTTCAGAAATTTTCAAAAAATTTACAGAACCAGAATTAAGTTTCAAATGCAGTTGCCAACATAACTATGGCTAACAATCCTATAATTTTAGTGAGAATACAAGAATAAAGCTTTTTCTCAGTTGCAATAAATACCTATCAGTGTTCAGCTGTTGTTCTGGCCCATACCATTCTCCCTTAAGAGCTCAACCTGAAAGAGAAGCTTCTATCTTCAACATGACTGCTGGTCCCAAGTGTACTATTAATTCTACTAAATACCAGGTTTAATCTTGTTGTTTTTTTGCAAGCAGATAGAAAAACACAAAGTTCACTGATTTTTTTTAAGAAGATAGCATGTTAAAAGTCTACAAAATGCAAGTCCCATTATTGGTAATACCTTATAACTGAGCTTCCCTGTGTATATATGCATAGTGACTCTACCATATATAAAAACGATTTACTGCAGAGATTTGTTCACAGTTCATTAAATAGTTGTAGAAAACTGGTTTGGAACTTTCAAAAGCATGTTTAAGATTTGTAGAAATGACACCTTGGATATAAAAGTAAAATAAAACATTACTTTGACTTCTGACATATCTGGAATAGAAACACATCCATCACCCACTGCCTGCAGAGAAAGTTGATGTTTGGTGCTGAGAAAGTCTGTGTAAAAATAATATCTGAGATGCATTTCATAGTCTTTACAAAAAAAAAGAAAAGAAAAAAATCTAGAATTAGCAGGTAAGAGAGACCTTTATCAGTAGCTTTTAACATCTGTATTGTATTCCTTTCAGTACATGTTCTAGTGAATTCAGATATAAAAACAAAGCAGAAGAAAACAGTCTGGATGATAACTTAGAATATTTCATCAACAAAGAACATTTTTTTTTTGTGCAAACCTTTCTAAAACTCATTTTTTCATGTTTCTCAAGGATCAGAGAGATCAATCAAAAATTTCTTCTAGGTCTTATATTGTGCTATGTGATTTGAAGGATACAGTGAAATATACAAAATGGTTCCTGCCATGAAATAGCCTAAAATCAAGGTGGTTACTAAAGACAAAATTAAACAAGAATATATCAGTTCTAAATATGATAGTTCAAAAATTCTATGGAGAGATCGGCTTCAATTCATATCTCAAAATCTTTCTAATCCATGCCTAAACATGCATATGTGAAGAGAGGAGGAAGATATAAATCAGAATAGCTTAGAGATAAAGTTTTACATCTACAACATTTATGAACTTAAGAAAGTTTAAGCCGGGCGTGGTGGCGCACGCTTGTAATCCCAGCATTCGGGAGGCTGAGACTGGAGGATCCGGGTTCGTGGCCAGCCTCAGCTACCTAGTGAGGCACTCCACAACTTAGTGAGACCCTGTTTCAAAATAAAGAATAAAAAATAGGGCTGGGGGTGTAGCTCAGAGGTAGAATACCCCTGAGTTCAATCCCCAGTACTGCAAAAAAAAAAAAAAAAAAGAAAGTTTAACAATAAGAAGTCTTTTGAGGGGAAGCCTAATCATTGTTGGTGAGATTATCCATTGGTGCAAATACTTTGTAAAATAATTTTACATCATATGTCTACTATGTTGATTTTCATGTCCTCAGACATAGAAATTTAATAATTGAATATGTTCCTTGAATAGCACTTGAATCTATGTAAAAGAAAACATATGCAAATATTAAGAATGGAATTGTTCTTAAAAGCAAAGAGCTGGGAATAGTTGAAAAATTTGCCAAAGTAGAACAGAAAAACAGGTTTTTGGTATATATATATATATATATATATATATATATATGATAGTACAAAGTAGTGAAAATGACAGCTTCTAACGATATAGATAGAGATTAGAACTATACTATTGGTAGAAATAATCAGCTATATAGAGACATATCTTATTTTTTCTAATTACTTAGGCTTTAAAAGGTTACTTAGATTTAACAGTTAAGGAACATGGTCAGTGAGGGAAAAAACAGGGGTACTGGGATAACAATGTCATTTTCAGAAAAATAGATGGACTTGGGGAACATTATGTTAAGTGCAATTTGCCAGTCACAAAAAGTGAAGTATCATATTTTTTTTTCTCATATGTGGAAACTAGGGAGTAATTGGGATACAAGAGAAACTAAATAATGGAGGAAAAACTCCAGTGAAGCAAGGGAGGTGGTTTTGGGGAGAGGGGTAAGGGAAGAGGGAAAATCAATAAAGGAAACTCTTCCATTGACATGTACAGATGTGAGGATACCACATCTGAATGCCAATCTCAATATATTGTCTGGAGAAAGGGAGGGAGGGGGAGGGAGCCAAATGAAAGCCTGCCAAGTGCTGTGTGCATGTATGTCACTACCACTGTGAACCACATTAAAATGTGAGACAATAATACACCAATAAAAGTATAAAAATAAAAACAAATAAAAATAAAACAAGATGAGCAAAGGTGTACTAGGTAAGTGTTAACTTCCTCAAGGAAAATAAAGGGGAGAGTACTCAAGAATACAGCATTAAACAAAAAAGAAGATATAAAGGAAAGACATATAAAATCAAAATGTATTTTGCTATATCTCATTTTTATAATATTTGGAAGTCCTGATTCAATCATTGTTTTTAAGACATAGTGAATGATAAATATTGTGATATATATATACATATATATGTATATATATACATATATATAGATAGATATCAACTAAGAATGGACATAGATAACAATAATGTATTGCATTAGTTCCAAAGAACTAAATGGATTTTCAATTTTTTTTTTTTTTTTTTTTTTTGCGGTACTGGGGATTGAACCCAGGGGCATTCTACCTCCAAGCTACACCCCCAGCCCCATTTTTTATTCTTTATTTTGAAACCGAGTCTCACTAAGTTGTGGAGTGCCTCACTAGGTAGCTGAGGCTGGCCGCGAACCCGGATCCTCAGGTCTCAGCCTCCCGATTTTCAATATTTTTACCACAAAAAAATGAGAAAGGTTGAGGAGATAATATTTGCGCTGAATTGAACATTACAATGTGTATGCATGTTTTCAAATAGCACATGATATCTCACTAATATGTGCAATTTAATGTGTCAAAAATAAAATGAGTATTTTTAAAAGTTATTTCATACAGAAATAATGAAAAAATGAAGAAGAATATATAAAAATTTTCACCAAATAAATTTTGACAGAAAAAATATTTGGACTTCCAAGTAATGAGAAATGAATAATTATAATTTAATTTGAAATATTTTAGATCTTAAGAAATAAGCTCCCACATTACTTCTTCAAGAGATGCATATTATAGCATAAATGTATCAAATTCTTCCAAAGGAGAGAAAACTCTAGGCCAATATTGTGAACATTAAAGTAAAAACAAACAACAAAAAAACAACAATAGCAACAAAAAAATCACAAAATACATCACAGAATATGAAAACAACAGAATTAAACAGTAAATCAAGCAGATAATATTCTATTATGAAATAAGTTTCATCACCAAATGTAAGGATGATACAAATAATGAAGCATTTATTATAACAAGAGTTTGATCAAAAATATAAAACCATAAGATTACTTTGATGGCCAATAAAATAGCAATTAACTAAGTCAACATTCATATTTAAGTTTTTAAAAAATTGATTATGGAGTACGGATACATTAGTCTTTAACAGTATATGAATGAATTTTCATTAATTTGAATAATATAACTAATTACCATATAATACTTAAATGTAGGGATTCATAAAGAAAATCAAAGGAAGCTTTAATATTAAAGTAATTTACTAGATAAGTTAATCTTGCCTTATATAACCAATATTACTGATTTAACAGAGTTTGCCAAATTGACGAGATGTAGTTAAAATATTAATTTAAAACATGGGCTGGAAAAAAGAACAATTAAAGATCATTTGATTACCTTCCAGAAAAGTATATAATTAGCCAAAAATCTCTTAGAATAAATAAATCATTACAATGGAATGTTGTGAAATTAATATGTAAAAATTAGTAATTTTCATAAATAAACTTGTTTCAAATATGAGTTATAATAAAAATTTGTAGTAGTATCCAAAGAATTGCATATAAACTTTAGAGGAATGTAGACCACCATTTTCTATATTTGTATCTCCCTATGTCCATATCTATGGAGAAATGGGAGATAATACAAGACAGAAAGAAAAAAAGAAGAGAAAAAAAAGGGACTGAAACATAAAAATATTTAGTAAAATCTCCTTTGAATACGAAAACTTAAATTGTAAAGACATAAAATTCCCTGAAAGTAATCTATAAATTCCATTGAAATCCAATTAAAATAACAGCAGGACAGAGTTGGGGTTACTTAATAAGATTAAATTCATATTTACGTAATAAAATTAAGCTCACATTTATCTGAAGTTAATATGGTAGACTAATCAGAGAAATTATAAAAAAAGCTAATGAGGCAAAATACATTTGTAACAAATACTAAAAGGTTGGAAGCTAAAACAGCTAACACAATTTGTTACTATCATCAAAATATACAGATTGAAGGAGCAGACAAGTGTTCAGAAATACACCAAAGCACAGATACAATACAAAATAATATTGCATTTCAATCAGTGCAGAAAAGAAAGTGCATATGTGTGTGTGTATGTGTGTGTGTGTGTGTGTGCTCATGTGTGTGTATGTTCTTGAGGGCTGAATCCAGGGGCATTCTATCTCTAAGCAACACTCCAGCACTACCTAGCCCTATTTCATTTTTTTTTTATTTTTATTTTTATGGAGAACCTTTCTAAGTTACTGAGGATGGCTGTGAATCTCCTGTCTCAGCCTTCTAAATACTGGGATTACAAGTGTGTGCCACCATGCCAGGCTAAGAAAGTGCATCTTATTTAGAACAGGTTGTGTCAGTGTGTGAAAGAGTTTGTAAGTTGTACATACCCCTTACAAATATAATTTTAAAAAATTGAGTTTCAGATGTGAAATGAGAATATGAATGTTATGAATTGACTCTGTTTACTAAGATATTTTTCAAGGAAAGGAGATATTCTGTTAATTTTACCCTATGCCTAATTATTAATTGGCTTACTTTAGATTGAGACAATAGTTAAAACACATAAACGCATTCATTGTAAATCACAGGATCCTTCATAAAATAGCTGTTAGTTTAATCCCCAAAATATTATAAACATTAGGTTATATTCTGTTGGTTTCAAGCTTTGTAAATATGAAACTTACTTCTTTGTTTAAAGTATATGAAGGATTACCTACTTCCCTTCTTCCAACATAAGAACTTGTATTCTTTTTAATGATTAGGAGACAATGATGCCATATAATTATACTGGCTCTATGTATGGGTACTAGGGTTAGATTTTTCTGAACTCTAGCAGAGTAATCTATAAATTTACAACATGTATAATTTCCATATTGGCTATTTTTCACTTAACAACATACATTTAAGTTTCCTCCATTTCTTTTAAGGACATCTTTTTTTGCTTTCATATTTTGGTAATTATGAATAAAGGTGATGTAATCACCTATAATCAGGTTTGTGTGGACATAAATTTTCAACTCATTTGGTATAAACCAAGGGGTGCAATTGTTAGATGATACAGTAAAATTATGATTAGTTTTGCAGAAAACCAAAATTGTGCTCAAACGTGGTTGTACCATTGTTGTGCCGTGTCTTCATCAGCTTTTGAAGTTCTTAGTAATATTTATTTAGTCTTTTTTTCTCTCAGTTTCAGTTTTGGAAGTTTCTCCTGATTCCCTAAATTTTAAAGATTCTATCCCTCAGTTGTGTCCATTGACCAACATACTTCCATCAAAATCATTATTCATGTTTGTTACTGTTTGTGACTGAAGGATTTCTTTTTATTCTTTATTCTTATTTAGAAATTTCATCTCTGCTTACATCACACATCTGTTTTGTGTACTATTTTATGTATAGTACTTATGTACTAGACATTTTATTAACATATTGATCATAGTTACTGAATTTCAACTCCTTTCTTTATTTGAATCTGGTTCTTATGCGTGCTCGGTCTCTCTAAGTTGTGTTTTGCCTTTTAGTATGCCTTGAGAGCCAGAAACAGTGTATGAGGCATGGGATAAGCTGCAATAACCCATTAGCACTGGGGTGGTAAAGCGTATGGGGAGAGTAAGTAGCCTATGCATCAGGACTGTGAGCATCATAAGTGCTTCTCAGGATCCCACCATTCCAGGTAAGACAAGATCGAAAGAGTGGAATGGAGTTACATATTTCTCTTGCCCAAGTTGGTTAGACATTGATAAAACTCCAGCAGTTTAGGCTTTGATTTAATAGTTTCTCCTGAGGACAAATCCTTTATATTATATAAGAACAATGGAATAGGAATGTCAGGGGCCAGTTTTCGAGGCAGCAAAGCCGGGGGTCCCTCGGTAGGTGTGGATAAAGACGAGGTCGCGAGAATATGCTCACACCCAATGCAGTGTTGAAAACTCATCTGTTTAATTCATGTCAGTCACCATTTCTTATACTATCTTTTACAATGAGGAATTTTTACAGACTTGGTTTTCCTAAAGTTGAGTGGGTACATCTTTAACTAGAAAAACTATTTCCCATAGTATTTGATGATATTAAGAAAACAGCAAAGGTTACAGAATACAATACATATATAAAAATTCTTTTAGTATGAAAACAGTGTTTAAGGTTAACAATGAAGAGGAGTCTCTATTCATCAGTTTAAATCTTCATTATTTATTTTAGCTTCAGTAAGCAGTGTTCTTATCTTATTCTCAGACAGCTAGAGTTATTTAATGAGTGGTGGAGACAAAGGGGGAAGGTAGACAAACTGTCTTAAAGCTTTTTTTTACTTATAGATAAAATGGTAGACCTAAGTTTCTTTGATTTAGTAGCTAAGCTTGCAGAGTAAAATCCTGATGTTTGTAAAAGGTTAATGAATATCTCTGAGGCAAGCTGAGGCATTGTCTTTTTTGAGGAATCACAATCCGTCCAGCCATCCTGTGTCTCTAAGAAATTTTCCTGTATAATTAACGTGAAAGTAAAACCCAAAGCACCCCAAATTTCCGGAATATAATAATGCAAAGTGGGAAATGCCACGCGTTCCTTCTTTTGGAATCATCTGCCTTTCAGGATTCCAGTGGAACCAAGTCCTTGCTCAAGGCCCAGCTATTAAGGTGATGTGGCATAGGAGTATAACTCAATTGTGGATTGCGTCCCTAGCATGAGTGAGACCCTAGGTTCAATACTGGTTTCCTTGAGTTTTCTACTCAGAGTTTCTGCTCCAGTAGATTGTGATTCTCTGTTTCATCTGTCTCTCCAATTTTGAGGACAGAGTTTTGACTTTTTGTTTCACTTATGTTCCTTTGAAAAGTTGTTGATTTTTCACTTTACTTTTTAGTTGTTGGGATAGAATGACAACTTCTGAATTCATACGCCAGACCAAACAACCAGTATATCCTAGAAACTGCCATTCTTCAAATGTGAATATGTCAATGAATCTTTAAAAATTAGAAGTCTCCAAGTTTAAAAATTACATGATCATCTCAGTAGATGCAGAAAGAACCTTTGATAAAATTCAACAACCTTTTATGTAAAAATGTTGAATAAATTAGGTATAGGAGGATCATACCTGAACATAAGGATATATTTGATAAACTCATAGCCAACATCATTCTGAATGGAAAAAAAAAAGAAAGAATTTTCTTTAACATTAAGAACAAATTAAGGTTGTCTATCCTCAAACTCTTATTCAATATAGTACTATAAATTATAGCTTGAGCCATTAGAAAAGAGAAAGTGATAGATAGCATACATATAGGAGAAGAAGTAAAATTATCTCTGATTCAGATTTTATGATTCTATACATACAAAATCCTAAATATTACACAAAAACTTTCCAAACTGATAAATTCAGTAAAGTATAAGAATTCAAAATAAACATACAAAGATGAGCAGCTTTTATATACACCAATAATAAATTGATAAATAAATAAAAATCAAATGATTTATAATAGCCACAAAATAAACAAAGAAGATACCTAGGAGCAAATTTAACTTGTATATGAAAAAAACATACAAAGAAAGAAACTGAAGAAGATACTCGAATGTGGAAAGACTCCCCATATTTATGGATTGAGATAGCTAATATTGTTAAATGATCCCACTGCACAAAATAATGTACATATTTTATATAGTCTCCATGAAAATACCATGACTTTTTCACTGATATAGAAAGAAAACAAACTTAAACTTCATATGGAAACACAAAATATTCTTAATAGCCAAAACAATCCTGACCAAACAGAGCAATGCTGTATCAGAAAACATGATTTCAAATTACACTACAGAGACACAGCAACAAAAACAATATGGTATTGACATGAAAATTGGTATTGACAGACCCATAGAAAAGAAAAGAAGACTCTGAAATAAATGGACACATCCTCGGCCAATTAATTTCTTACAAAAGTATGAAAAAACAGAAACTGGAGAAAGGAGTTTCTTCAACAAATGATGCTGGAAAGCTATATATACACATGTAGAAATTGAAACTAAACCCCCATTTCTCATTCTGTATAAAAATCAATACAAAATGAGTCAAATACCATAATATAATCTTTGAATCTACCAGAAGAAAGCATAGGGGAGACACTTGGAGATGTTGGCACAATGAAGATTTCCTGGATAGTACTCCAACAGTTCTGGAAACAATAGCAAGAATTGACAAATAAAATTACATCAAATGACAAAGCTTATGCATAACAAACAAAACAATGACCAAAGTGAATTGAGAGCCTAAAGAATGGTAGAAAATCTTTGCCAGCTATTCATCTGACAGAGGCTTAATAGCCAGCATATATAGAGAATTCCAAGTACTTCACAATAATAACAAAACCCCCAAATAATCCAATCAATAATGGTCAAATTATCTGAATAGATACTTCACAAAAGAATAAGTATGAATGGCCAATAAAAATGTGAGAAATGCTTAATATGTTTATTATGATGATATTCACAATTACAAAGGTATGGAATCAGCCTAGGTGCTTGTCAACACATGAATGCATAAAAACATGTGATACATATATATAATGGAGTGTCATTCATCCATAAAAATGAATGGCATTTTGTTAATTTCAGGTAAATGGAAGGAACTTGAAGAATCATATAAAGTGAAATAAACCAGACACAAAAGTATCATTTTTTCTCACATATGAAAACTAAGAAAATTAAAGATGAAATAAATAAGCAGAGGGACCATTATGTCTGAGATGAGGAAAGGGGGAAAGATGAGGGAAAGTGATGATCAAGGCTCATAATATGTATCTATAGAAACTCTATGGTGAAACCTACTCACTTTTACAATTGATGTGCATTCATAATCATAATATAAAATGACAGCAAGATTCTTAAAAAGAAGGTGATAGGCTTGCCATCCAGTGCAAAGTGTCCCCTTATTTCACAAAACAAAATGGAAGATAGTATAAAATATGAAACAATCTAGCTTTGTCAAATTTTTAAAAATTGCCATTTAGTTATCTTCATCTGTATAACATTCTGAAATTTTGTGGCATTCAACTCATCATTTTTATTAATATCTATGAATCTTTGGATTGTGAGTTTGACTAAAGCACAGAGAAAGTGGTCCATTTCCATTCCATGATGTTTGAGAACTTCTCCAAAGCATCCTGTATGCGTGTAGATGCCTATACCATCTTGGTCATACTTCTAGTACTTTGGTTTTTCTTTGCATGACACTGGGCTAGAATGTTCAGGGTGTCTTCTTCACTCATTTATGGTGTCCGTGTCAATATGATTGAAATATCTAATGAATATTCAAAATTGCTCTCCCTGAGGTCTCTCCAAGTAGCAAGGCTGAGTAGTAGGCTAATAGTAGGGAGTTTGGTAGTCTCGGAAGGTTGAGCAATCTGTATTGTGCCTGGTTTCTTGCAGAATGAGCATTTTAAAAGCCTAAGGGGGAAAATAAAAAGCAGCAAAGTTTCTTGTAATCCAACTCCAGAAGTCCCAGAATGTAATAATTCTGCTACATTATATTGGTTAATGAAGTTTGTAAATCAGCTCAGATTTAAAATTTTCTTTAAATTAGACTTTAAATTCCATCTCTCCATGGGAGATCTAACAAAAATTGAGGCTATCTTTAGTCTATCATTCCAGATTAAATAAAAGAATACAAAATATCATACTTTTGCAAATTCTACATTAACAATAGACACAATGAATTGTACACTCATAAGGCCACAAGTAAAGACCTCAATTAAATTTCACAGTTTAAAAGTAATCTGACTCTGCTAGAAGCCAGATGCATTAACAATATATTACAGGATAAGCCTCTGGACACAAACTCAATATCTTTAGTAGTGAAAGAAGCATTTGATAGATACTCTAATATACTTCACTCACATTTTCTTCTCTCTTATATAAAACTTCTGGATATGAAAATATATTTTCTATGGCTTTAACTACAGACTTCACATTTTTTAATGTACCTACATGGAAAAAGAATGTGATATAGTCACTTTCTTTTTTTTTTTTAGTTTTTACTACATCACTTGCTTATATAATGGCATTATTGGTCAGCTATATCAATAGGATTATTGTCTTTGCAATTACATGATCATAATTTGTTTCTAGTCAGTGCATGGTGTCCTTTTGCCCTTATAAGAGAGAAAGCACTTGAAAAGAATGAGGTTATTCTAGCTTTCTTACAAAGTGAGAGTTACAATTCTTGACATTCAGAAAGGACATCTGAATTATGCAACAATACCTAAAAAGAGGATGTTTGACGTAAAATTATCTAATTTTTAACATATCAGAAAATATCACAAAGAAAATTTGCCAAGTGAGGGAAGGAGGATATAAAGGAGATGAGACATAAAGCCTTCAATCTACCATTTCTGGATTATAAATGTGTGCCAGGAAGGAAAAAAGGGAGTGGTAAAGGAGACAGGCACTTGGAAATATACCCCAATCTCTCCCATCTTGGCTTCTTCTGCCTCAGCTCAAACTTTGTAAGCTATCAGATACATTTAACCTGAGCTACTCTTTCTTCTCATATGATGTGGAAGTATTTGGATATTCCATATAGCTTAGATGGTGATACAGAAAATACCAAGCTGAGAGTAAGGTGATTCTTTAATGAACTAAAGCCAAGTCCCAAACAAACAACAAGGCAAAACCAAAATATGCCTCAGAACCGCAGGGTGGTATGGCAAGGGAAAATTTCCGGAGGTGCCACAGATCCTAGCAATAAATGATGGCGATCAAAACAGGTTAGCACATGTCATGTCAGTCACAGACTTCAGCAGCAGATCCAAGCAATATGCTCAAGGATGGTACTAGTTACATATCAGATGTATCCTTAAATTGTCCACACTAGAGACCAAACAGGATCCCTGAGTACATCACATAGATCCAGTAAAGATGTCCTCATAAATAGATTCAATTTATGTCCTCATAAATTGTTTAAATCTGCATTTTTTCCTCTGGACAGATAGATGTTATTTTATAAGAATCACTGTGGGAGTCACAACACTTACGTGTTCTAAAATATTTTACCTAAAGGGATTGAGAATTAACTGGTAAAAACAGAATTATTGAATTATATAGGTTTACGATTCAGTTCAATTTCTATTACTTAGAGGAGAGTTGTTCTTGTGCCCAACTGAATCAGTTTTAGAGAAAAAAATGTTTTGTGTGTCTGGAAACCTCTAAATATATTACCCTGTTATGCATTTTTTCTTATCATTCTCCACACTATCTGATTTTTTGATTGTTATTTTATCTTGCTATTTTCATGGCTCTTGCAAAGTGAGGGCACTTTATAAATTTTTGATGGTTTTAACTAAATTCCTTGGAACAATGATCTTCACACTGAGGAGTCTAGAGTAACACTATCAGCAGTATTTGGAAGCTTGTTGAAAACACAAATCCTCAAGTCACTGTCTATTTCATTGAGTGGGTAACTCTTGGTTTAGGTACCAATGACTGTGTTTAATCCTCTACCAGATAATTCCTATACTTGTTAAAATTTGAGGATGACCACCTTAGAGAAACTTACTCTTCATGACTACATATTATTTTCAAAGTGTCCACAATTAGGGTCTCCCCCAGTCCTGTCATCTGTATCAGTTTTGTTAAGGTACAAACATTAACATTTAACATGCATCCCTTGGCATTTCAAATCTGTGACTATCCTTTGGCTGATTTAATTAACATTCTTCAAATTAGCCTGAAAATAATTTGAGAGAAATGCCAGGTGACTAATCGCTGTTTCCTCAGATGTTTCTTTCTATGGCTTTTTTGCTCCTTGGCATATGAGCCTCTTATGTCAAGTTATCTTTGTATTTCCATTACGCTGAGGCTTCTTAATAAATGATAATCTCTGTGTATTGTCTTTGTGTTTCACTTTCAATTCTCTCCCTCTCTCAGATCTCCAACTTCATTCCACCATTCTTCCTAATATTCCAGGTTCTTACTAAAATGATAAGCTGCTACATCATCCCATATATAATCAGCTTCTAGCTCACATTTGATACATTTCCCAGACCCTCGGAAGGAGTGCTTTTCCTAGATTTTTCCTCATACTTGAACTGCTTTCAGTGTCCTAGGTAGGTTCTCTTTCTCTCTCCACTTATGAGGTAGCAACTTTCCTTTAGGCCATGTTCTTGGCCTTTCCCTCTTTTTTTTATTTTGTAGGGATAACATTCAGTTGTCTTATACAATCCATGGTTTGAATGTTTATGCACTGATGATTACAAAGTCTGTACATCCCAAACTCACCACATCCCTGAGATTCAGATCCAAATATTCAAAAGCAACTGGCTAGTTTGCTATATAACATCCATATATTTTTCTCTCAGAAAGTCTACAGATATTTATGTCCCAGCTGTTTTTAAAAGTCAAATATGATATATACATATATATTCTATTGTATATATGTACTATATATACATATATATGTACATTAAATGGAGTAAAACTGGAAGCGTGGGTCACTTATAAGATCATTACTCAGAAATAATCAATTTGTTTATACATACACATATACAAATTGTTTTTTTTTTTTTTACAGCACTGAGGATTTGTATTCCTTGATTTGAAAGTATGTTAGATTTTTCTACAATAAATGTTAATTTTTAGAATTCCACAATAATTTTCATTAACTATATCCAAAATCTTTAACTACTTATGAATCAGCTTCATATACAAAACATTGGACCATATTTTTTTTTACAGAAAAATCTGTTTCTTTGACTGTTATTTGCACTTGGTCATATTTAAATTGTGAAGGGATATATGTAGCAGGATACAGATCTTTCAGGTTCAAAGCCAGCACACAACATTACCCTTGAGTTATAGGGTATAATTTCCCATAAATATATTTTCCTTCTGGGAATAAATATACTTTCTCTAGACAAGAAGCAGGGAGCTACAGTGTGACATTTAGGGAAAATTCAGTTTTTAAATGGACATATGACTTCAAACTATTATCTCACATGCATACATATTAGATCAGGACTATTGAAAAGCTATTTATTCTTAAGACCAAATATTAGAGTAAAATTTGGGATTAATGTTATCATGGTGTGTGTGTGTGTGTGTGTGTGTGTGTGTGTGTGTGTGTGTGTGTATGTGCTCGCCTGCACATGTGTGCGCACACACATGTGTGTGTGTTTTAAAAAACTAAATAAAGTTGCAAAACTATTTTTTAACTTTGAAGTCAGCAGATAATTTTTTACTTAGTAGAAAATTTAGCCCCTACCTACATAATTCAATAGATGGCATCTCAAAGACAAGATAACAAAATGCAGATAAATAACGTATGAAAGTAAATGTAAAAATAATTATCTGAATGAAATTTGGATCTTTGAAGAAGGGAAGGAATTCTGTAGACCACTCTGTCTCACAACCCATTGCAGATATATATGCTTCCTTAATTATTCACATGAATAACTTTTACTTTAAAATTAAAGTCTTTTTTTTTTTTTTTTTTTGCGGTACTGGGGATTGAACTCAGGGGCATTCTACTTCCAAGCTATACCCCCAGCCCTATTTTTTATTCTTTATTTTGAAACCTGGTCTCACTAAGTTGCGGAGTGCCTCACTAGGTAGCTGAGGCTGGCCGCGAACCCGGATCCTCCGGTCTCAGCCTCCCGAATGCTGGGATTACAAGCGTGCGCCACCACGCCCGGCTCTAAAGTCTCTTCTTAATAGAGAAAAATTCATTCATAATGAGGATTTGCATCATTTAATTTCCCCTTCTCCTACTTAATTTAGCATCCAAAACTGTGTTTTTCATGCTTCTATAGAAGAAGAAAAGATATGGAGCAGAAAGGTAAATAAGTTCTATTGCTGTGTAATAGAGAATCTGTAGAAGATGAAGCAATGAAAAAAAAGACTGTGAGAGACTGAATATCATAAATGTCAGAAGAGCAAATCACCTTCTTTTCTGTCACATAACTTCCTATCCCCAAAAGAGGTAGTGAAGTTTGGGTGCACAACTATGCTGGATGTCACCACTATACAGAGCAAATGACCAGTACCCATGGATCCAGAGGTGACCACTCAGCTTTCAGTGAGGACTAATGTTAACCACATGATGCTGCATATTCATGTTTCCCCATTGCCTCAAAACATCAGTGTATGACCTGAAATCCCATCTCCTAAGTCTTCACTACCTTCCTGAATCTTACGCAGTACTTAATCCCTCCATTCTAAATAATCCCCCTTTGTTCTTCTACAACGACAAATCAATGATAAGAAAACTTCCTGGCATCCTGCAACTCTTCTCAGAATGTTTGCTTGATCTCTTTGCTCCCAGGAAACTTAAGTGTGTCATGAATTCTCCATTTCCTTTGTAGCCATCTCATTCAGATGGTACTGATTTTGTTTTCTGCCACACATATCACAGTGCTTTAGGAAACAAACATCTCTCATTTTTATCCTATTATAATCTTCAGACAATCAAGTACCTTCTATCTTCCAAATATAAAAACACTTTTGTTTCTCTGAGGCACACATCACTCAGATAAGCCGCTTACACTTGTTTCCTGTTTCCATTGTAAACCAATCTTTCAATGAGTTGCAGTCTTCCTGTAAAAACTTAGCTTTTCACTCTAAGTATTACAACAATAACTGTTGTATTTCTGGGCAACTTCAGTATATGCATAGATATTTATTTCAGATAAAAGTGTTTCAAGTTATTCATGTTCTTATAATAAAATTTTCTTCATTACTCCCTTTTTAACTACCCTGAGGACAATTTTATTCATCAAATTCTTCCTCATCTTCAAGCATTAAGATACAAAACTCATCTTCAAAAAAGTTTTTCCCTCCGATTTTCTTTCTCAAGTATTCAGAATACAATTCTTACACCACTTAAACCACATTATATCCACTCAACCTTTAATCCTATCATTTGCTTATAATGCATTCATTATCCACTTACCTCATCATTTTGAAAATTCTAAGATCTATATCATTTTAAGTTCTAAGTAATTTTTTTTTTGGTGCATTGTAATCATACATCTTTCTTAGGTACAAGCTAGTAGAAGTATACATGCACACATCTCTCTTTTAACCCTTACCCAATCCCCGCCCCATTCCCTCCCCCTCCCTCCTCATGTTCAATTTGTTGATTGACTTTGATATGTTTGTGTTAAGTCACCTCCTTTGCTCATCAAAGATTTCTCTTTCTTCATCTAGATTCCCTCTTATGCCCTAATTTCTCCCTACCTTCCGCATATCATGGAGAGCATCTGATTTTTTTCTTTTGTGCCTGACTAATCTCATTTAACATAATGTTTTCCAGCTCCATCCATTTCCCTGAAAATGACATCATTTTGTTCTTCTTTATGGCTGAGTAAAATTCCACTGTATACATATCCCATAGTCATCTGTTGACGGACATCTTGGCTGTTTCCATAGTTTGGCAATTGTGAATTGTGCGGCTATAAACATAGATACATATGCATTGGTCTGATAGTTTGGTTTCCATTCTTTTCTTTTGGATAGATACCCAGAAGTGGTATTGCTGGATCATATGGTGGCTTCATTCTCATTCGTCTGAGGATCCTCCATACTGTTTTCCAAAGTGGTTGCACTAATCTGCAATCCCACCAATAATAAATGAGGGTTCCCACTTCTCCACACTCTTACATCAGTGTCTTCAAGGTTGCCAAATCCCGTGTTCTGCACTCTATCTATGCATTACACATTATACAAGTGCAATATCCAGGACTGTTGACCTTCCCCTCCTGAAAATATTTCTTGCCCTTGAAATTTCTTAGATACTGTACCATATCACTGCATATTTTTCATTTTCTTCATAGCATATGGTTTGTAAATATTTTGTGCACTGTTTTTTTACCTGTTTAATGTCTGTCCCCATAATGAAAGTCTCTAATGTCACATATATTTTACTTTGGGGCCTTCTCATTTTGTATGTTATGGTCACTTTGTCTCTACTTTCATAAGATTTTATGACACATTACACACAGCAGACATAGTTGTCTGTTGAGTGAATGACTAAATGGAAATACTTGTAACCTTATTGCAATAGCAATATTTATACCTACATGGGTAAAAGCATAGAGAAGAGGTCATTATTTGCTTTCTTCTTATATTTTCTTGGTTTTTAGGAAGAGCAGGCCTTCAGTTGTCCTTTCTCTCACTGAATGTCATATATATTTTATTGTACTCTCACCCTACTTGAAGACTATAACTATTTGGTTTTTCTTCTTAACATATTGTGCCTATGTTAAAGCTGAAGTCTTCACCTGCTTTTAGCTGGAAGTGGAAAGCTCTGCTGCAGGGGGAAGTCGCTTTCACCATGGAGCCTACAGGGCATCTCGCATTATTCATTTTGATCAGGCTACTTTCTACCTTATTAGTGATGCTACATGCTTCATGGTGCAGGTTAATTTCCTCTTACAGATCTACATAAATTGTCAACATTATTCTATATCTCAACTGCATATTCCTTCTCAGAATTGATGTCTACTATCTTCCACTTGAATCTTATATTTAATTCTCTATGTATCTGTAATGGAAGTTGCCTTAAAATACAACACAATTTTATACATAAAGAAAATAAATATTGGTCCAGTTTTTCTACTATTTTTAAAGAAAATGTGACATCTTTTTTTTTTTTTATTTAAGCATAATCTCCCTTTTCTATATGCTCTCAGCTACTTTTAAGTGCATGTCAAGTCAGATGGAGATAAATTGGAATTAATTTATTTTCTAATTTTGTATTCTCGAAGTTTAAGGTTTTACTCAACAGACACTATTTCAATACCAAAATAGAGGTATCTTCTGTTTGATGAGGTGGCCAAGTCTTGCATAACCACTCCCTATGGTATAAAGGAAACAAAAGAATGAACCAACTGAAACGATCCACTGCTATAAACAGGTTTTCAGATTCATGGCTTAAAACAATTTCATACACAGGTAAAGTCACTTTAAATATATGCTAAATGTCTTTATTTTTAATCAACATTTTAACTGATGTGTGCTAACAATTTGGTCATGAAATTGTTTCCTAACTCTTGGTTTATAACAATGTCCCCACATTAAGATCAATGAAGGAAATAGAAGCCACTTTAAGACCTTCTAACAGTATTTTAATATACAGGATGAAATATTTAGGAAAACATTGGAAGGGAAGCAAGAAATGAAAACAGAATAGATTTATCAGAAAGATGCTCCATACAGACGCCAATTTCCAGAGGTAGAAAGCTGTGAACAATGTCTAACAGAAAGGGGGGTCATTAGGAAATTGTCAACAGACGTATGACATTCTAGAGCTTATTTTCTATATACTCTTTAAGAAACTGGAATCAGAAAGCCACTGTAACCATAGCCATAAGTTTTTTCTTCATTCGAGCTGTGATAGGCACTGCACATTTCATCTGATTCACTGACTAATGTGATCACCTCTTAAAACACACAGTCTAGTCACAGTACATTGGAAAAACACTTCAAATAAAACCATCTCCGCATCTTTGCTTTCCAGGAGAAATTAGCTTGGCTAACCAGAAGATTGCCTCAGTCTCATTTCTGCCTTCCAAAGCTCACATGAAAAAGGTATTTTCAACCCAATGAGTTAGAGTACCAGAAGCCATATTAGAAGGAACATCAGAACATTAAGCTTCTAAAACCAGGAGTATCATTCTGCCCCCACATCTGATCAATTGACCTATCTAGTTTCTTCAGGAAGCTATATTTGATCTCCAAGGTAATCTGCATTTGCTCCTTTCTCTGTGCTCAACTTCTGCCAATTAATATCTCTGGCAGAAAATAATTTTTATTAAGTTGCTTTTATATCCCAATATATCACACTAAAGCTTTAAGGACCATCTTCTTCTTCAGTATTAATTGTGCATAGTAGATGCTCAGTAAATATTATTGAATCATGTTCAAATGCCCTTTGAGAGCCAGATGTGATGGTGCACACTTGTATTCCCAGTCCTTGGGAGTCCGAGACAGGAGGATTACAGGTTCCCAGACAGTCTCAGCTACTTAGTGAGGCCCTTCACAACTTAGTGAGACCCTGTTTCAAAATAAAGAATAAAAAATAGGACTAGGAGTGTAACTCAGAGGTCGAATGCCCCTGGGTTCAATCCGCAGTTTCACACACACACAAAAACAATGTCGTTTAAGGTTTCTTGGTACCATTTATATATGAGATATTTAGCAGACTGTCATTTTACTCAAATGACCATACTACTGATTACATGTCATATCAAATAAATAAGTAATTATCTTCAGTTTTAAGCTTAAAGATCTTGATCTGTTAGATATTAGGCAAATTCAGTTATATTTCTGTCAAGTTAAGACACTTGAAGGACAAGATTTCTTTTCTTAAACTCAGACATGTTAAATAAACCATTGTGTTGAGTTTTATGTATGTAGTAATAGATGTACAATTAATGAATCAGTAAAAAGTAGAAGGTACCATCCACCTAGAGAATTACCATCAGCACCACCCCAACCACCTAACCATCACTAATTAGTCTTTACTAATTTTTTCTTTCTTTTTTTTTTTTTTTTTTTTTTTTTTTTTTTTTTTTTTTTTTTTTTTTTTTTTTTTTTTTTTTTTTTTTTTTTTTTTTTTTTTTTTTTTTTTTTTTTTTTTTTTTTTTTTTTTTTTTTTTTTTTTTTTTTTTTTTTTTTTTTTTTGTGTGTGTGTGTGTGTGTGTGTGTGTATGGTATACTGGGGATTAAATCCAGGGGCATTTTACCTCTGAGATACACTGCCAGCACTATTTTACTTTTTATTTTGTAAAAAGATCTTGCTAAGTTGCTGAGGCTGGCTGGGAATCTATGAATCTCTTGTGTCAACCTCTTAAGCACTAGGATTACAGGTGGGTACCACCATGCCCAGTACTAACAACTAATTTTGAGCAGTAAATATCAGACACTGGAGAATTTTTTAATAGACTTGGAGGTTCTACAGTAATATATGGAGTTGGGACTAGAAGAAATATGTTCCATTAGAATTAAGTATACAACATTTTTTAAAAAAATAATTACAGCACTATATTTCCCTGGCCAAATATACCATCTCAACTCTCAGACCACTGTAACTGTCACTTTTTGAGGAAGCATAGACAAAATTTACCTTAACTTTTCTGTAGGAAACCTTCAATAATGTGAAGTGTTTTCAGTATTGTTAACAAAATGATAGCGTTTTTGAAAAAGTTCAGATGCTGATGGCAGGTTTTATAAACTACTATTTATTTTCAACTGCTTGCATTTAAAAATTGTTTATCTTTGTTTTTATTGGTTTACGTTGAAAGTAAATTCAAGAGATACAGAAGAACATTTTGGAAAATAAGTTATATTTGAGAAAGACCATCATAATAATTGTAATATACTTATTGTGACTTTGTACATCACAATGTCAAAAATAAATATGAATACAGAGAACCAAAAATTCAGATGGGATGGCAAATATCTTTAGAGAATAGAAGAAAAAAACTTCCAATCATTCTATGAGCTACTTCCATCTAAACATAGCAATTGCTAATAATTAAAAGGCATTGGGAAAGAGAAAAATAAGTTGTTCTTCTTTCAGCTATTACTAACTGAGCAATTAATATAGCATAAATTTATGCCAAAGTACTGAAAAGGAAAAGCTAGGGATAGAGAACTAAAGACAGAGCAAGGCATAAGGAAACAATAAAAGAAACATTTAATACTTGTAAGTTAAAGTGATATTAGGGCACATTTTTAAATTAAATCCTGTTATTTCCATTTCAGTTTAAATAATGTAAAGAAGAACTTCTTTATAAATAAGTGATGTCATTATTAGTTTTAATTTAAAAATCATAAAATCTCCATAAGTATATTTTCAAGGTAATCTGAAAGAAGCCAGCTGTTAGGAATTTATTCTATGATTGTATTAACAGATTTTATTTGGATTAACCCTGAAACCCATTATTTTTAAAAATAAATTCAGAATTCCCATAATAATCACAAGTATATGGTGTCACACACATTGACCATTATTTCCTGTCACACCTTTTTAAAATTTTAACAAAAAAGAAATATAATTTAATTCATCTAAGTTACACAGAAAGTTAATGCCCCTTACATACAGGTAAAATGGTCTTTGTTTGTATTTTCTCCAATTTTTTTCCTTCTTTTTTTCTTCCGACCTTCCCTACTTTTTTTTCCCCCCTCTTTATATTATTAAACTCAAAATTAGCTGCATTTTGGGAGGCAAATGACATTAGTTCAATCTGCTGATATAATACCTAATCTGCATGCTAATTCTGCATAATTCATTAAATTGGCATGTTTCCAACATATGTGATTCCAATACTATATCACAGTACTGTGCCATGCCTGACTAAACTTATATGACTTTTCATAAAATGTGTTGATTGAATAAAGAAGTGAAAGTGAATCAAAAGACTATGACCCATTCCTTTTTAATTTTTTGAAGATTAATATAGTTTATTATCTTACAACAATGCACATTTATTACCTTACTATTCTGGAGGTCAGATATTCAACACATGATTCAGGAGGCTAAAATCAAATTGTCAGTGAGGCTACCTTTATTCCTGAAGGCTTTGTGGAAGGGTGCATTTCCGGACTCGCTGAACCGATGTAAGAATACAGTTCTTTTTGATTGTGGTACAAAGTTTCCCTTTCTATCTGGCTGAGAGCTTGGGCTGCCTTTTGGTTCTTCAGTCCTCTCTTCTGTTCTTGAATATGGACCCTTCACTGTAGAGCCAGCAAAAGAACCTGAAGCCCTTTTGTTCTGCTGTCTCTCTTTTCTGCTTTCAGTTGAAGTTATTTGGTTTTAATGATTCGTATTTTGAACTCACCTTGACAATTCAAAGAACTCTACTTCCCTATTTTAAAATTTTCACATTAGTTACACTTTTTGACATGTTAATGAAATGCATCCCCAGGTTTATGATATTACATCATGGACATCTTGCGGCTGTCATTATCCTGCCAACCATGCGACCTTTTTCTTTACTACTCATTGAGTACTTGTATGACTGATGCCAAAACAGGAAATAACTGAAATTTTTGGTTGTTTTTAGAATATAGAAACAAATAAAAAATGATCCATGGAATCTTAGAAAGAACTTCAACATTTTATTGAGTGGTAGTTCTAAATATTTACTTACTCTGAAGTAATAGAAACCAATGCTTCATGGTCACTTGTTAAAATCATATAAATGTGCCCTACAGACCAGCATTTTCTCAATTATTTTGATAGAGCTATTATACATGGGAATAGCAATAGCTTTGTATGGGACTCAGAATGTTCTACCAACAAGATTTAGTATTGATGAATCAAGGTCATTAAACTCTGTGAAGATTAGATTTCAGTAGACTATAAATCAAAGTGTGAGTAACTAGCAAGATGATTTGAAGTCAATTGTGAGAAGAGTTGATAAGTTTATTGTAGCCTGTGGCTTGGTTTACATATATTATATCTGATAAGCATAACACTTGTAGACATAAGGAATTACTATAAGATGTTAATTTGAGGAGTTTATGTTAAGTAAATTAACCTTTGATAACAATGCTCCTCTTCTGTACTTGCAAGTGCTTTATATTTCAGCAAACTTTTTTTCTTATATTAACAAATATAATTCCTACAACCAAGAGCAGTGAAACTAATGTGACGAAATTTGCAACCTCTATTCAATAACAGATTGAGCATGTGTTTATGATCATAAGCCTGATATTTTATTTCCTTGTTTCACTGTTTAGTTATGTGTTTCTGAATGTGTGTTTCAGTAAATATATTAACTAAATAGACACATGCACATACACACAATCTAAGATTTTCTATATGATATTATGTAAATTCCTCTTAAAGGCAAGGGTTGATGTCGGTACATCCTACAATCTCTTTGTCTGATTCTATTTTTGAGACTTGATAGAGCTGGAGGAGGAGATCTTACAGAAGGGGTTGGAGTTGGGTGGGGCTGCTAAGCACCTTTGAGGTGTGATATCGGTTACTTCAAAGTTCAGGTATTTAACAGTTCTATCAATATCTGACAGTTTAGGGAAAATAAGTTCTGATTGTTTTGTTTTGTTATTTAGTGATCATATGAACTTATCTGATACTTATAGCCATATGGGTTATATAACTTCACCACTAAAACACTTAAAATAATTAAAGTCAATAACACACTCAAGGGTAAACAGTTTTCAGTCATTCTATGTCATACCCTTACTTGTGTATGAATTATTGCTTAGCTACTCAGAAACCTGTGGTAGAATAGCCTTGAATTATAGCTATCTAAACTTAAAAATTAATTATATTGGTTATTTGACCAATTTAGGCAGTGTAAAATCAGATGGATTAAAATATAAAAAAATACCAAGAACTTTCCAGTATATTTCTCTAATACAGAAATTGACCATTAAAAAAACATACACTATCTATTCCAACTCTAAAATCTTTAAATAATTTTGTCAATTGTATATCCTGTTTTAAAAATTAATCTCTTGTGCCAATTAAATCTTATTTTATACTGTACAAAAACATTAATTTTAACATTCCACTAAATATTTGAGACATAATGTGATGATTATTTCTTAATGTATATTTGCTCAGTAGTTTGCAGTCTTTGAGATTCTGATTGATTCAACATATATCTCACAATAATCTACTAAATTTTTTCCATAGCAATGAAACATGGCAGCCCATAAAATTCTCTGCATGGTGTTGTTTTTTTCAAGGACATTTGTCAAAGAGAAAACTGAAACGGAGTGAAGGCCAGCCAGATTTTAGAGGGAATACTGTTTGGTTTTGTGAACTTTATTCTCTGAATTGTGCAAGTGAAATGACTGTCTAGGGTGTAACAAATACAATGAATTAGGAAAGGTGTTTTAGTCTTTAGCACTTTCTTCCAAATGGTTTCCTTAATCATTTAATACTGACCTAGTCTAGGAGAGAAGTTAATGAAATCTAGCTAAAAATCTATTGCACTTGACCAAAATGGCTTTAATCTTCTACTCAGCTTCACTAACCTTTAAACAGGCTTCTTGGTTCTCAGCTTTTCACCTCCATTTTCTTAGAGCATTTACTTTTGCAATCTTATAATTGTATATCTTTCCTATACCCCTTTGAAGTATAAATCCGTTTTTTTTTTTTTTTTTTTTTTTTTTTTTTTAATCTCTTGCCAGTTTTACAACCCAGGGCAGTATTACTCCAAGACTTGGGAGCTATCTCTTTGAAATATAAACACCAATGCCAATGCTTCACAGTTTCACTCTTTCTGTGGGAAGGGAGAAGTCCAACTTCTGTGGGAACCTCAACCCAAATTGAAAAACTCCCTCCCTTCAGATTGTGAGGAAAAGAGAAAGTTAGCAAACACAGATGGCCTACAGTCTACCAGACCCAGTTCTTTCAAGTCTCCTCCCTTTTATTTCAGCAACGTTCAGAATCAGTTCTGTTCTGTTTCCCCTATTGTAAAGTTGGAATAACATTTTTCTGGACAATTTCACTTTTTTTTTTTTTTTTCTATTTTCTTAGTGCATTGTAATTGTATATGATAGTAAGATTCATTCATAAATGCATATTCTCTGTTCTATTATTTGTTCATAGTTTTTCTTTGACACCTCCTAAGACAGAATGTACTCATGAAAATTAGATAAAAGAGCATAATACCTCTCTCTAAATTATACTATATATCATTGCAATTCAGTATAATAAAGTATTTGGGGCTCTTGCTCAAGTTATTCATTTTTTTGGCATATTTGACCTCCTGTTTACTGTATATTTCACTAAAATTAAATTTGAATGTACAGAAATAAATTTCTAATAATATAATGAAGACAGTGATTGTTTGGAAGGGATGATATTGGTCAACAATTTATGACAGTTCATCAAATTTTATAAACATGGAAAAAGAGTGTGGAGAATACCAAAACTGACATTCCTAGATTATCATTAAACATACTCAGATTGTGTGACAATCAATGTGCCCAGGGCAAGGAACACTGATAGGTCTCCTCTGTGCTTGGATGAGTAATGACCAGAGAACTGAGGCGAAATGTAGGACCACACAGTGAGAGTTTAGGGACACTATATTCTCTTGCAACTGGGTCATTCTGCACTCCCATCCTTCTCCCACCTCCGTACAGAATACAGGTCATAAACAAAGACAGGGAAAAAGTTAAGAAATCATTTTTCTAAGCTTAAAAAGAAGATACCTATGGAACCCAACACACAAGCAACAACAAAATGCAAAAGACTTATTTCCATACTAAGTTATGAGAGGGGGAAAAAAAAAATAACAGTTCTTTTCAGGGATGTCAAAATTCCACAGTGCTCAAAGAAAACCTATCATCTGTGAACAGCTTCGGTCCTGCCTTACTTCACACAGTTCCTGTTTACAAGCCTTAATCCCAGGAGATGAACAATTCTTTTCAGAAAATGGCAAAGGGAAAAAATTCAAAGTGTACTTTAAAAATTAAAACAAAAATTTTTACAGTGTAGAGCAAAAATTAAAACACGAAACAATTTTCTTCTTTTATAAAATATATACAAACTCATGGTCCAGATTTGAAGCAAAACAGATGATTTGATACAAAAAGTAGAATCCATTAACTGTATTTTCATGTTTAGTTCTTATTTATTTAGTTAGTTATTTTTGGTACTGGATATTAAACTCAAGGACCTTGTAACTCTGCTCTATACCCCCAGCCCTATTTTATTTTTATTTTGAAATAGGGTCTTGCTAGGTTGATGAGAATCTCACTACTTGCTGAGGCTGTCCTCGAACCTGCTATCCTCCTGTCTCAGCCTCCTACTGTGTGCCACTGTGCTGGGCTTGTTTAGTTCTTTCTATGTTGTTGTTTTATTTGCTGACTCTTGGAAACTTTGTTTGATGGCATTAAACAATGGTGAATCTTCTGGGTGCATTATTTTTTATGCAGTCCTGCATACTTAGAGTGGTTTGAAATTCTAAACCACCTCAGGTGAATTCAGCTTGGCTTCTGCCAAGACCTTTAGTTTGTGGACATAAACAAAAGGGAACAAGCAAAAGCTATTTATTTAGACCTTGCTATAGCAAGGAAGTCAGCCATCATCATTATTTTGTTTTGGAAGAAACTCAAAGGAAAGTAAGGGAATGGGAAAGCTTTGCACAGAAAAAAAATAAATAAAGTTATGCTATAATTGGATTTTGTTGGCATAGAGAAGCTGGTCTCCATTTAACTAGATGAGGGGTTTCACATATGAATGGTTTGGAGAACATATTTGGCTTTCTCTGATTTGTTCTGAGCTGGAAAGAGAGGAGAAATAATTAGGAAGGCTGGCAGATATTGGTCAAATCTTCATTCACTTTGTGTGTGGCCAGGGGGGTAGTTGCTGCAGAGGTTGATTTGACTTCCAGGCTGGTTGCTACAAAGGTTGTGGGTGAGAGTGACTTTATATATGGTCTGATCATTCTCCTTTGTATATTCAGTCACTTAAAGGTTTTAGATCCACCACAACCATGGAGCTTACAATTTTGACACTACTCAATGCTCTCCAAACACACACACACACACACACACACACACACACACACACACACACACACTGCATTAAAACTACAATAACCAAGATGTACTGCCTATTGTTATGTTTCCATAGTTGGAACAGTTCACTCATTCTTACTACCATAGCTTTGTGTTGTTGTTTTTCTTTTTTCTTTTTTTTCTATCCCCTTATTACAAGGAGATTTCACTTTTTTACTTCCTTTTTAATTTTTCGATCAGTTACATACCTTTTTTCTGTAATTTGAACTGACTTTCTGCAGATCTGAAATAAAAGGAATTGACATATTAATTCATCTAGCCGCTTTAGCCAAAACTGCTTATTACACTTATAAAAATAAAATTTCAAAGATGAGAACATTAGAAAACAAGAATAAAAAGAAGTGTGGCTGATAATGCCATTTAACCTTTTGAAATAGAACATTTAGAATGGGAATATAGTAAATCTCTAAAGAGTATTAAGCTATAGTTGCTAAGCATCAATTATAAAAGTGCAATGTATAGGGTTAGTCCTAAGAGAGAAATATGGTAAAGAATTTTCTGGTAGGGATTTTATGCACCATGTTTTCTGTAATTTTTCCCCAATTATTGTTTTAAATTTTGATTCCTATTTAATTGAGATGTTCTTTTTTCCCTTCAATGCCTCAACCTGTCACATTAAAATATTATCTACTCGCTACACTGGTCCATGCAAAACAGTACTTTTTATTAATATTGACCTACCTACTTTTACCTGTTTCAAATCTCACCTTGTAAAGGCAAGTACAAATGAAAATATAAGACACTTTGTTCTTTCCTTTGAAAATGAGGAAAAATACCTTCCTTTCCTTAGATCATTTATATTAAACAACTTGTAATCGTGTTTTCTTTCTTTGAAATGTATGTAAATCCTTTCTAAAAGCTACATGAGCATCTTGTTAGTTTTATGACCCAGAAACGTCTTTTTTAAGTACTACTTTTTTAACCAAAATTTAAATGCAATTATCAAGGGAGATAGAGAAACTCTAACTCCTATTTTCTGTAGGAGGCTAAAAGCCTAAATTCTGGGAGCATCTTAAGCCAATATGCAAAACTACCTCCTGGTATGGAGAAAAGTTTATTTTTCATATGAATAAGGATAATTTGCAAATGCAGGTGGCCACCCCAAATACCAGGAGAATCTATGAGTGACAAATGTTGCTGTTAATTTCTCTTACTAGAGGATTAGTTATTATGTATTTGAGAACATGTATCTCTCAGTTGTGTACCTTTGACTACATACAAGGGTGTGATTTTTCTATGTTTGTTTTCGTTTTCAATCTTCTAGAAGATTTCTTGTTCTGAGCATTAAATTTCAGTTTAACAAGCCGGGCGTGGAGGCACATGCTTGTAATCCCAGCATTCGGGAGGCTGAGACCTGAGGATCCGGGTTTGAGGCCAGCCTCAACTACCTAGTGAGGCACTCCACAACTTAGTGAGATCCGGTTTCAAAATAAAGAATAAAAAATAGGGCTGGGGGTATAGCTTGGAGGTAGAAAGCCCCTGAGTTCAATCCCTAGTACCGCAAAAGAAAAAAAAAATTTCAGTTTAACATATTCAGCAATAATATGGCTTTCTTTTCATTTTATCTTCTTAGAGAAGTTTTCATAGGGAGGAAAGGAAGAAGTTTGTTTTTGTTTTTATTTCCCCAATAATCCCCTTTCAATTGGTTTATGGTCCTTCTTCCTGGACAAAAAGTTTCTGATGGCATGTTACTTGGAATTCACATGTTGCAACTCAATAAAAATGCAAATGTTTTTTTTGGAGGGGGAGAACTTTCTGTTAGAGACAAAGAAAACTATAACCCACATAGAGCAATTGTGTTCCAAGTCTCAGAGCTTCTGTGTATGGAATCAAGACTTGACTAACAATATAACTCTAACTCGTATACATCATCAGTGGTTTGAGAATAGACACATGAATCAGCTGTAACAACCAGAGCCTTCCCTAACTTTTGGCACTGTTCAGGGAATGCACTTCAAAATCTATAAAACTGCTGAGAAATATTTGCTATAAGGTTGCCCAAAGAAGTCATTGCAAGGCAAGCAGAATAAAGAGAACAAAAGGTTGCAAGGGAGACAAGCTTAGAATCTGGATGACATCTTGGGAAAACTGTGGTCTAGCTCTTTACAATTAAGTTAATTGTAATTTACATTAATATAATTTTCGTAAGAAAATTCAAACCTGGATCACTGACTAGGCCATTTATTATAGACTCACATAAAAACAAATTCTGAAATACTGAGACTGTATGTATACATTCCTTTTGAAAATATTCATTGCATAAGTATCATATGACATATACTTTCCTAATACTTGAGAATTATCAATGGACATAACAGAGAAAAATCCCTGGATTAAGCAGTTTATATTTCAGTGGAAATGTGTTAAGTAAAATGCAAAGAAAAAATTCAAAGACAAAAAAACTCCTGCACAAATAAAGAAATGAAATAGTAAGGAAGTATGGGAAAACTCAGACAAAAAGGCTGAGCAGAATTTGAAGAAAAGGCAGCTTATTTAATCTAGGAATGTAACTACCATATGACTCAGATATATCATTCCTTAATCTCCTAAGAAAAGTATTAAAGTCAAATACTATAGTAACACATATATATCTGTGTTTGTAACAGCTCAATTCACATTAGCCAAATTATGGAACCAACCTAGATGTCCATCTATAAATAAATGGACAGCAAAAATGTGGTGTATATACACAATTGAATTTTACTCAACCATAAAGAACAACAAAATTATATCATTTGCAGAAAAATGCATGTAACTATAGAACATTATGCTGAGCTCAGCCCAGTCTCAGAAAGTCAAGGGTCAAATGTTTTCTTTCATGTGTGGAAGCTAGAGAGAAAATTGGGGGAAAAGGACTTGAGATCATTGAGGAGGGTGACAGTAAAATAGTGGAAGGGGATAGAGAGATGGAGCTGAGGAGGGGAAAGGGAAGAACTGATGAAAGAAACAGTTCAAATTATGGTGCGCCCATGCATGAAAGTATCACTACCCATCTCCTGTTAGATATGGGGAGGGGTGGGTAGTGGGGTGGAACCTGAAGGGAATCACAGCAAGACCTTGGTGAATGTTTGTTTGAATGATTTTGAACCTCACTAAGATATATAATTATGATGCACCAATAAAGTGTGTTTTTAAAAAAGATGTGAAGAAAAAAGGAAAGATGTCCAGGAGTATGTTAGGAGAACAGCATCTCAGGTAGCAGTGACAGTACTCAGAAATGGCTGTGTTTTTGGCTTGTTGAAAGAGTGTCAAGATCATCCTAGTTGTACTAAGTGAAAGAGTGAAGGAAATGAGAAGGGTTATCAGAACAAGACTTTGAGCTCCTAGGAAGGACTTGGCTTTTATTCTGAAAGAGATGGGAAAATACTCAGTGGATTTAGCAGAGGATTGGCATTAGAATTAAATGTTAAAATGCATTGTTTGGGTTCATCATTATATAACATTTTGGTGGTCACATATTTGGTCACAGTAACTAATGTTCTGTCCCTGTGCTTCATTTGCATCATGACTTTTTCCTTATTCAAGCTTGGCACTTATGGGATTTAGTTCCATGGACTGAGACTGGATATTATCTCAAAGAGGAAAACTTGTTGAAAACAAAGGTCCAGACTGTTAGTTACAGATTCCTTTCACCTTATTATTAATGCTTCTTTTTATACAAATAAAAAATATATATAAATTAATTTAAAAAACTAAAATTAATCTTAAATGTTACATAAAATGCATTGGTGACTAGTACAAACTATGGAAAGTCTTTATATTTTACCTATTGAAAAACCCAATGAGTTTTGATGATAAGATTAACCCAGCAAACCTCCAACCCAAAACTTACACAGATAAATAGAAAGAAAAAGGAATACCAGGACATTCTGTAAGATCATTTCATATCCAAAATGGTTACTGCAATGCATAACCCAGGTAACAGATTTTAGTTTGTCATTTAACTTTAAGCCCTTTAAAAATCAATGTCCTTCATTATAATCTTACAGAACACTTATTTAAAAATTGTTTATGTGTAAGTAGTGGAATTTGCTTTAATATGGTACTTAAGTACTGTCATCTAGGGACATTTTGTAGGTCTGGTACCTGGAAAAATCAAATCGCCTGTTAATGATAAAGTCTTGTCTTTGAGGTCAAAGTCAGTCTCCCAGGGTTAAACAGTATAAGCTTTGTTGCAAGTTAGAAAGTCACCTTTTAAGTTAAAAATAGTTGACTCATGTATCCTTTCTCTCTCTTGATGTATTGCCCATGTATTAAATTCCTGAGTGTTTTTCTCTAATTTATAATGTAAACATTGCAGTGCCTTTATTTTGCTTAAAGTTTTAAAATAAATGTGAGGTACACTATTCATCCATTTAGATTTGTTCTCTGGTTGCAAAAAAAGTGAAATTTAGAGATTGTGATTGATTGTGGTAAAGGTGTTTTAGAACAGGGTAGCCAATTACTAATTTCAACAATTTATATTTACCTCCTATCAAAGATGTTCATATAAATAAAATATCTGAGTAAAAACAGAGCATAGAAAGAGTAAACACACACACACACACACACACACACACACACACACAATTGTCACAATTGTTTGTCCATTATCAGTAGTGACATATGGTAACATTTTTCAATTGGCATATGATAAAAATTTTACTGTGATGATGTTATATCCTCTCTACCCCCAAATGTTTCGTTTTTATATTAGTAAAAGAATAATAGCTAAAATTCTTTAATACAAAAACCTACAATAATAACTACAAGTTTGCTAAGTGACAAACTTGTAATATTTGACTTGTTTCAGTGAGAAGTTTAAGTATGAAGCATAATGGCCAATTGTCTTGAACTGATTCCATCCTCCACCCTGTTGGACTTGTGGCGATATGTTACCAGAATTGTCCCCAGTTCTGGAATAAGAGTAAGTATATTAGGTTAAGCAATGGAGTTGACATTGGTTCTCTCCTGTGAAGTGCTAATCAATGAATACCTTAGGCTTTACTAGCCAAACTAAAAAGGGAAGGATTGTATGTGACTACATATATAACAAGAAATTTTATCTACTCATTTTATATTTTCAAAACTGAATATTTTATTTATGGACACTAAACTTTGCATTTTATATTTTTAAAGTCATAAGTATTAATATCCTTTTGAAATATTTAAAAATGCAAAAATAATCCTTAGTTCATGATGAGTACAGAAATGGATTTGGCATAGGGCCATGGTTTCTGACCCTTGGTTAATGGAATCTGAGTAATCTTACCTGTTTGCTCCTTGGTTACTGATTGATTCAATACCTCAGGTTTAAATTAATCAGGACTATTTTAAAAATTAATTCTCATGTATAGACTTTCTTCTTCAGCTCTTTTTGGCAGTTGCCTATTATATTCTCAATTGAGTGATTTGTCTGTTTTAATTTACAATAGCCAAAATATTTATTCTCATTATAAGAAAAAGATTTACTAGATTTTATGTTACAGACACATGAAGACACTTCATAGTTCCTGGAACTACATATAAATTCTTTGCTTGCTCCTTTCACTAACAAATAAATCTTCTTCTCTCATCTCTCTAAGACTACATACCTATGTTCATCACTATTTGAGGAAATGCGTACCTTTTTAAAACAGAGCTAACCATTATAAAAAGTGAATTAAAGCATAAGATTATAAGGGCATAAAATACTGAGTAGATAAGATGACATAACCTTATTCTGAGATTACAGAAATTATTGTCCTTGCTTTCTCTCTGTGCTCCTTAAAAAATAGAAAAAAAAAAAAAAATCAAACACTGCAGATTTCCACTAGGCCCTCAACCACTTTTTTTCTTTCTTTTTTTTTTGTTGCAGTACTGGGGATTGGACTCAGAGGCATTCTACCTCCGAGCTATACCCCCAGCCCTATTTTTATTCTTTATTTGGAAACAGGGTCTTACTAAGTTGCAGAAGGCCTCACTAGGTAGCTGAGACTGGCTGCGAACCCGGATCCTCCGGTCTCAGCCTCCCAAATGCTGGGATTACAAGCATGCACCACCACCCCCAGCTAACGAACAACTACTTTCTAACATCTGAACTATAAGGGTATAGAATGAGTAAAAGAATTTAGTTTTGGGAGGCAAAAAGTATTAGGTAAATTAGGAGCATATAATAACAAAATGTTTATATATTAATTTCCCAAGAATTGCCCCATAGGGGTAATTGTGTTGGATGAAGAAATGTTTTTAGTCAATAAGTTTCCTTTTGGTGATATGGGCTATTGAATCCAGGGGCACTGTACCTCCCAACCACATCCCAACCCAATTTCTCTTTTCTTTTCAAAGAGGGTCTTTTGAGAAGTTGCTGAGGTTGGTCTGGAACCTTCCATCTTCCTGTCTCAGTCTCCCAAGTACTGGGATTAGAGGCATGCACCACAACACACAGCTAGTCATTAAGTTTTAAATAGAGAAGCAAATATTAATATTAATAGAGATGGATAATCTTCTCTGTGATTGTTACTAAAATCACCATCTTTGTTTTCAACACCCAAAAAATGATGTGTAAAACAGAAATCAGGTCAGTAACAAGTTATGATTACAAGCATCAAAAGGAAAATTTCATCAGAAGAAAGTTGAGAGAACACTGAGCACTGGAAATACCTCCTTCAGAATTGAAGCTGCAAGTCCTGTTATCAGATAGCTTGGATCCAAAATCTGGCACGAAATTGAACTTGCTGACCATGCACAAGTGAATTAACTGACAGATGGCCTGATTTATGCATCTCTGAAGCAAAAGTATACAGACTTGTTTATGAAATAATTGAGGTAATTTATGTATGTGCAGTTTTCAAGCATCTCTTTGTATTTGCTCAATAAATGCTTGTTATATTCTTAGAGATGTTCTAGCTATAGAGTGTTCATAGCTTTTGAACTTTAAAAAGAGCAAACACTGTGAAGAAAAACATGTACTCATAAAAAAGACTACCTTCATACAATCATATATTTTGCAGTCAGATTTAAGTATATAATCAACTGCCTCTAAAAATCATCACCTTCAATTATCATGAAAGTGTTGTAAAATGATTACAAACTAAGCCAAATTTTTTGCTTATGCTGCGATTAACTTTGCTTTTAAGTTGCAACAAACACAACAAGAAATTCTGATTAGGAAAATAAATGTAAATAATTTTTGGTGTAACTTTTTTATTTGAAAAGATAATTATTCTCATTATATTGAAAAACACTGTAAGCACCAAAATTTCACTAACTAAAGAAAATTTCACATATATTTGAGTAATCAAATAATGTTCAGTTCTTCATTTTAAAATAAAATTTCTAATCAATACTGCATTTCAATTCTTATTTTATTTTGTGGCACTGGGGATTGAACCCAGGTACACTCTACCTCCGAGCTACAGGCTTTGATTTTTTGCTTGTTTGTTTGTTTGCTTGGTTGATTGTTTTGGTTTGGTTTGGTACTGGGAATTAAGCTCAGGGGCATTCTGCCTCTGAGCTACACTCCCAGCCCTATTTAATTTTATTTATTTATTTTATTTTGAAACAGAGACTCACTAAGTTTCTGAGAGTGGTCATAAACTTGAGATCATCCTGTCTCAGCCTCCTGAATACTGGGATTACAGGCATTTGCCATTCTTCCAGCTGCATACATTTTTATGCTCAAAATATGTGTGCTATCGATGGAATGACTTTCTATGACACACTTAGGCACAATCCTTCCTTCCTTTCGTTCCTTTGTTCGTTCCTTTCTTTTTGTCTCTCTTTATTTCTTGACAGGATCTCACTATGTTGCCCATGCCGATCTTGAACAATCCTCCTATCTCAGTCTCGTGAGTAGCTGGGTCCACAAGTATGTACACCTGGCAAATGATACCCCTTAACTATATGGTGAATTTGCTCACTCAAGCACTTCCTGCAATGGTCATTCACATTTCTCACCCATCACTACCATGAAATATTTACATTGCTTCTTGTACTATTACTCCAGAAATAATCCCTCCTCAATATTGGCATCTATAATTTGAAATTCATTATTTTTACAACTCATCATTTTATATTTTACTTAAAGTACAGCATGTTTTGCAAAATAATTTGACAACTTAAAAGAAAAACAACTTATTCTTTTGGTGAAAAAATTTGAGACAATATTCACAGAAGGAAATAGAATTGGTACCATGCTTGTACCATTAGTTGTGATATTTGAGACAATGTTGGAATATACAGAGTGCAAAGTGCAAAACTTGGTTTATATTTCAAATTCTATTTTTAAATGTATAAACAATACTTAGGATTTGCATATTTTGCTTATGTTTTAAATAAAAGCAATTTAGTTTTAATGGCAATTTAGTTTTATAGAAACCAAAATAGCCATTGTAGCTTTCTCAACATAAGAGTTTGTGCAAAGAGGCAAAGGCCATAAGAAACCTTGACACTTGTGATTCTGAGCTTAGGCATCAAGTATATGTTCCTGAGGGTAAATTAATGCTGCTGCAGAGTGTCCCTCTGATGGATTCACAGGATGACTTTGGCAGATAGATGTGCTATTTTGGGTTTTGATAGTTTGTGCCAAAATGCATTAGTTTCAGGAAAGGTGCCTTTTGAAAATAAATTGTTACATGTCTATCTGCAGAACCCATTTTAAAAAGTAGAAAGTTTACATACTAAAATATAAAGATACTTTATATTGATTTTTATAAAGACAACATAAATAGCTAAATTTAAATTTCAGTTATTTGAATTTTTTTCCTATAAAGATGCCATCATTTTTCACAAGGTAGAGACACAATTCCAAAGTTGTCTGGAAATATATACATAGGTTATAGAGCTAAAAGATGAACATAACTTATATCAAGTTATTTTTTTCTTAAAATGGATGTATCTTTTCATTCCTACATGCTTATAGTTAAACCTACTTGAAGTTATCCTGCTTTTCTTGAGTCATATTTGGCACTGGTTTTGAATTATGATACAAAAGGTTCAGGGTCACTGGAGCAGGGGCAGCCACTTTAGTAGAAAAGAAAAAAAAAAGATTGAAAGGACAGTGGTAATGGAAGTATGCTATTTTGGCACAGTTTCTTGACATTAATAGAGCTGGGCCACATACTTACAACTACAGCATTCAATATGAAAAGCTTCCTATTAGCTCAGAGTGTTTGGAAAGCTTCATTTCAAAGGTGTGTAAGTCTTTTGTCTGGCAACTTTGTGTCCTACCAACAGTGACAATTTACCTGTCTGTACAGAAAGAGTACCTAGTTAATTGACTCTCACTACCTATGTGATCTTGAAGAATTTCTTTAACCTTGGTGACCTCAGCTTTCTCATATGTCAAGGGAGAATTACATGAGTTTATATATACCTATCTCCTGGAACAGCATGTAATTGGTAAATTATAACCACTATTATTATAGGATAATGAACCATTTTAGGTGTTCAAATATTCTGGCTAATTAGGTGATATCACATATCTATGCATAGATGATTCATTTTCATATGACATGGATTTGACTGATAATTCACAAAATAGAATCAAAACAATTAAAAATTAATGTTTCAATATAAAATATTTATAGTTATTTAAATTACCATTTTACTCTAGAGTTTTGAATGTTGGTTAATCATCCTTGTGTTTTATTTGGTATTTAGTAGTGTTTGTCCATTTCAATAAATTATTAAATTCTTCCATGGCATAATCCCTATTTGACAAAATGGCAATTTTATCAGTCTGTTCCTTGAAAATTTTACATCTGTTATTCTGTAATCTAATTAATAAATGTAATGTAAACACGTTCTGTAATTATTTCTTGTATTTGTTAGAATTCCCATTGGAGTATAAGCTAATTGTAGGCAGGAACTGAGTCTATATTATTTTTTGTACCTTCCATGACATGGCAATATTCCAAAATACAAATGTTGTTCAGTGAATGTCTTAGCATTCTCACAGCAATAATCCAGAACTGACCATGCAACATAGACAAAGGGAGATTTATTTGCTCAGTTTCCTTGGAAGTTCTGGGTTCAGTCCATGTGAGGCCTGGGACCTCAGATCTCAGGACATGGCAGTAGGAATCAGATGAGGGAGAGAGCAAGGCTTCACTCTCACATTATGGAGGCCAGAAGCAAGAAGAAGAGAGAGAAGGGGAGGAGGAACCATATATAATCCTCAAAGCTGCAGACCCAGGGACCCACCTTCCCCAACCACACCCTACCAACCCAAGCCACCACCATTGCAATGGATTTATTGACTGCTGGGATTACAGCTTTCTTGATGTAACTATATCAACTCCAAATACCAATTTATGAGCTCTTCAAGGGGTCATTCTATATCTAACTCCAACAGTGAATAAATGATGACCCATTGCTGTATGTAAATGCATGTGTGCATATATATGTATGTTTATGTTTATATATCTTCCATTGTGAAACTCAAGACTAATACAAAATTTTAAAAATCTGCTTTTCCATACCTTTTTTATTTTTACTAGATTTTAATTTTCCTATCTTTGAAAAATATAAAATTTCTAACAGTGTTTCTTTAATACAGATAGAGAATCTAGTAAATTGGTTTCTGGAGCTTGTCCCAAGTTATTTAAATACTGGAGATGAGATGGCGACAGGAAGAATTAATGGGATCATTTCATCAAATCTCTGGGAGGACATTGCTACAGGAGATGAGAGTGCATTCTGAGCCAAGAAAGACTGCAACAGAAGGGCCAGATCCAAGTATCTTTAGGTAGATAGCGTTTTTCTTCTGAGATAAATGAATATTTTTTTATTTCCTTTTATAGAGAGAACCAAGACATTATAACTGATAGTCTTGGGCTCACCCACAGAAATCTTCTACAAATGGCCCCTTGGATGTAATGTAGTATAACATGAGGCAGCAGATTACTGCTTCCCAGTCTTATTTTTAAAGGCGGACATTGATACAGAAATGAAGCTTCTGAGAATTGTAGCAGTTTCAGTAGATTAAAATACATCCTAAGATTCTTTTTACAGGAAGCTCTCCAATGTATTGTACACTTGTAAGACACTTGAGAGAAAAGGACAGTCAGAAATTTACTGTCCAAATAATACCTAGAAAGTCCAAGAACATTGACATTTCTCATGAAAAAAGAGGAAGACATTTCATGGCAGAGAAACCAAGTAAAAGATCTGGAAACTGATCTAAAACTTATTTTCTGATTTAAGTAAAGGAAATAACACAGGAGACCACAGGCCTTACTTAAAAACATGAGGAAAAAAACAAGTTGAAGAAAGAGATAAAAATTCAGTGACTTTAA